>BGNK01004531.1:0-52053 GCA_003297005.1 Symbiodinium sp. clade A Y106
TGAGCAGCATTAGCATCAGCAACAACAACCACAGTCCACAGTCCACAGTCCACAGTCACAACAACAACATCAGCCAATGCCAGCCGTCAGGCATCAGCCGTCCGTCAGCAGCAGCAGCAGCAGCAACAACAACAACAACAACGTAACAACAACGACAACAACGACTCGACAACAACAGCAGCAGCAACAGCAGCAGCAACAACAACAGCAGCAACAGCAACAACAACAACGACAACAACAACAATAACAACACCAAACAACACCAACACCGATGGACCGATAGCAACAGCAGCAGCAACACAGCAGCAGCAGCAGCAACAGCGACAACAAGAACATCAACCAACAACCACNAACAACAGCAGCAACAGCGGCAACAGCAACAGCAACAGCACCACCACCACCACCACCACCACTGCACCCCTTCACCTTGACCTTTACCAGCAACAACAACAGCAACAGCAACAGCATCAGCAGCAACCACAACAAGAACAACAACAGCAGCAACAGCCACAGCCTGCAACAGCAACAGCAACACCGATGGTCAGTCACTACCACCGCCGCCGCCGTTGCTGCCGCCGCCAACAACCTACCAACAACAACAACAACCACAACAACAACCACAACACCTACACGCCTACACGGTGTAGGCTACACGCTCCATCATCAGGAATTCAGGAATCAAGAATCAAGACCAAGACCGACACCAACACCACGACCAGCACCTCTGCGGCACCGCCATCACCACCACCATCACCGGACCATCACCACCACCACCGACCACCACCACCCACAAATTACAACTCCTTACAACTCCGCGTCACAGCCGACCCCAGTGATCACTGATCCACACCGTTCCACACCGACCACTGCCGCGGCCAGCAGCAACCACATCTACAACTGCATCAACACCGTTAGTTTGACTGACGTTAGACTTAGACGGTTAGACGGTTAGACGTTAGGCGTTAGGTTAACAACTGAACAACCCAACGCCCAAACAACACCACTTCCACCACCACTGGCAGCACTGTCTGTCACCAGCACCATCACCGGACCATCACCATTGGACCACGGTCACGACCATCACCACGGGTCCGGCTCAGGGCGAATGCCGACGGATGCCAGCAAACAACAGTGTAAACAACAGAGCCGAGTCCACAGCAACACAAACGGCAGCAACAACGACAGTGTAACCGTAACAGTGTTCACAGTTCACAGTCTAGTTCACAGTGTTCACCAGGGGCCAGGGGGCTAAGAGGCGCACTGCGATTCAAAGACCAGCGCCGCCGGCTGCTCCCGGCGATTCAGCAGCCTGCCAGCGCTGGAGCTTTATTTACGCTCCTCTATTCAGAAATCGCTGCACTCGAAATGTATCACATGAAGACCGAATCTAGACCGTCAGTCAGTCATGTGGGCACGGACATGAGACCAGTCTGAGACTGAGACTGACTGAGACGAGTTCCAATCCAGCCTCTGCCGATTTTGGCGATCCAAGACCTGGCAAAGGCTAAGTCGGAAGTCCTACATAAGATCAATGCCAATAATGCCAATGCAACAACGCTGCGACGCTGCGACCTGCTTCTTCTTCAGAATCTGCAGGCACTGCAGGGTTCAACAAGCCGTGGCACATGGCGCATAGTAGCCTCCGTCCGGCAGCTGCAGAAATCAAAGCGGCAGTAAGTGCATGCAGCATGCAGGCAGCTGGCGGCATGACGTGTGCATGAGTCAGTGCATGAGCATGCAATGCAATGACAACGACAGCAGCAACAACACCACGACTACCAACAACACGACCACCACAGCCACCACCACCGCCACCACCACTGTGGACCACCACCACAATCACAGCCACCTGCCAACCTACGTGACCGCAGCTGCTGCCACCAGCACCACCGACAACAACAACAACAANCCACAGCCACCACCACCGCCACCACCACTGTGGACCACCACCACAATCACAGCCACCTGCCAACCTACGTGACCGCAGCTGCTGCCACCAGCACCACCGACAACAACAACAACAACAACAACAAGTAACAGCCACAAACGACGGCAACAAACAGCGGCAACAACCGACAACCACAACAACAACAACAACAACAGCAACAACAACAACAACACCAACAACAACACCAACAACAACAACAACAACAACAACAACAACAACAACAACAGCAGCAGCAGCAGCAGCAACAACAACAACAACAACAACAACAACAACAACAACAACAACAACAACAACAACAACAACAACAACAACAACAACAACAACAACAACAACAACAACAACAACAACAACAACAACAACGTAACAACAACGTAACAACAACGTAACAACAACGTAACAACAACAACAACAACAACAACAACAACAACAACAACACCACTGCCACCACCACCACCACCAACAACAACAACAACAACTACTACAACAACAACAACACCACCAGCAGCAGCAACAACAACAACAACATCAGCAGGAACAACAGCAGCAGCAGCAGCAGCAGCAGCAACAGCAGCAGCAGAAACAGCAGCAGCAACAGCAGCAACAGCCACAGCAACAGCAACAGCAGCAGCAGAAACAGCAACCACAGCAAAACAACAGCAAGAACCACAGCAACCAGCAACAACCCAGCGTGCCAGTGCACCAACTGCTGAATGAATGGCATCTGACACTCAGTACATGTTACATGTGTTCAATTCGGCGCTACTACGGGCCGGGCATTCGGGCAGCACGAGAAAATACGAGAAATCATTCCAAATTAAACAACACCAGCCACAGCCACAGCATCCCACTACTACTACTACTACCCTATAATGGCCCAGTTACAGCCTGTAGGTCATTGCAAAGCAGCGGTGGTTATGTCGTGCCTGCTATCTGCTCTGCATACAGCTAATTCAGTTAGTTGCAAGCAGGATNACACAACATGTTGCTTCATGCAACCAGGCAGATCATGTAGATCATGCGGAATCGTGCGGCGCTGTCCTCGTCAGAGCGCCCGAGCCCATCATACATGTCCGCCAAGGCCCGTGTCTGCGGCGACATCGTCGAAGAAGAGCGCGTCCTCTTCAAGGCCCTCTCCGACGTCTTCGAGTCAGAGTCCCCAGAGCTCGACGAGGAGTCGGATGACGAGGAGGACTCCNACCACCACAGCCACCACCACCGCCACCACCACTGTGGACCACCACCACAATCACAGCCACCTGCCAACCTACGTGACCGCAGCTGCTGCCACCAGCACCACCGACAACAACAACAACAACAAGTAACAGCCACAAACGACGGCAACAAACAGCGGCAACAACCGACAACCACCACCACAACAACAACAACAGCAACAACACCACCACCAACAACAACACCAACACTAACAACAACAACAGCAACAACAACAACAACAACAACAACGTAACAACAACGTAACAACAACGTAACAACAACAACAACAACAACAACACCACTGCCACCACCACCACCACCAACAACAACAACAACTACAACAACAACAACAACACCACCAGCAGCAGCAGCAACAACAACAACATCAGCAGGAACAACAGCAGCAGCAGCAGCAACAGCAGCAGCAGAAACAGCAGCAGCAACAGCAGCAACAGCAGCAACAGCCACAGCAACAGCAACANCAGCAGCAGCAACAACAACAACATCAGCAGGAACAACAGCAGCAGCAGCAGCAACAGCAGCAGCAGAAACAGCAGCAGCAACAGCAGCAACAGCAGCAACAGCCACAGCAACAGCAACAGCAGCAGCAGAAACAGCAACCACAGCAAAACAACAGCAAGAACCACAGCCAACCACAGCAACCAGCAACAACCCAGCGTGCCAGTGCACCAACTGCTGAATGAATGGCATCTGACACTCAGTACATGTTACATGTGTTCAATTCGGCGCTACTACGGGCCGGGCATTCGGGCAGCACGAGAAAATACGAGAAATCATTCCAAATTAAACAACACCAGCCACAGCCACAGCATCCCACTACTACTACCCTATAATGGCCCAGTTACAGCCTGTAGGTCATTGCAAAGCAGCGGTGGTTATGTCGTGCCTGCTATCTGCTCTGCATACAGCTAATTCAGTTAGTTGCAAGCAGGATNACTACTACTACCCTATAATGGCCCAGTTACAGCCTGTAGGTCATTGCAAAGCAGCGGTGGTTATGTCGTGCCTGCTATCTGCTCTGCATACAGCTAATTCAGTTAGTTGCAAGCAGGATGCGACGCATCTTGCCAAATGAAAGGAGGTTCATCCAGGACTGCGATCCCCGCATTGGAAAGATCCACGGATGCACCAAGATCAATGCCATGTGTATCGGAATATCGAGCCAGCTTTTGACAGCAAGCCGCGTGCGAAGGTAATGTGCAGCAGGGGCACAAGCAAATGAGTTCTGCATCGTCGGCTGGTTCATCTGCATCTGTTGGTTGCTCCATGGACCCCATGGACGTCTCACAGACAAAGCACTGCCGCTGAGTGTCAGCGAGACATGCAGCCTGATTGGGCGTTTCGTGCCGCATCCTCCACTCATCCCGAGCCAACAAAGCTGTTTTCCACATCGTGTTCAACCGCATAACGCTCTTCGGAACCTGTGGGCGAAGCACGTTTTTCCAGCCCCTTGTACGCTCCATGCGGACACCACACGCAGGATGCACGANCAACAAAGCTGTTTTCCACATCGTGTTCAACCGCATAACGCTCTTCGGAACCTGTGGGCGAAGCACGTTTTTCCAGCCCCTTGTACGCTCCATGCGGACACCACACGCAGGATGCACGATCTGAACATCTCTATAGTCCCTCGCCATCCGCAAGTCTCCGGTGGCCACGACACACACGACACGGCTCTCCTTATCTAGCGTTACCGGTCGCCCTTCCCTTTTGTCCGCTGCTGGATCCGTCCATGTCACGAAGAAAACAGACTCCTCCTCTTCTTGCACACGTGGCTTCTTCACCCGACCCAGGACAAGAGAAATCTCNAAAAGTTCACCGCATCCTGCCAAAGTCCAAAGGCGACAGGAGTGCTGTCGCTGCTGCTGGTAGGTTCTGCTGCAGCCGTATGTTCGGAATGTTGCGGATCTGGATTTGGATCGTCTAGTTCGTCCATAGAGTTGCCCATCACCTGGACATCATTCAATATGGCTTCGGCAACCGCATCTTCTGGGTCTGCGCCAGAATCAATCATGGATGACACGGCATGTGACAATCGCTCCTTCTTGACCTTGCCCTTGTCCAACGCCTCCTTTATCAATTTCTCCTCCGTGGCCAGTGCCAACGACAAGGAACCTTCCCCATCCAGCGCTTGCAAGTCCGCCATCTCCACATCATCCGCATCAGCAAACCCGAAAGCCCCATGCACAATTTCTTCTAACTTACCTGGATCTAGACCTGTGTCCGAGCCTGTGTCCACATCCTTCTCCGTGTGAAGCCCGCCGTCAGCAGTCTCGTCCTCGCGGAAGTCTTCGCGTTCTTTGCGTCGTATCTCTGCCAAAGCTGCTGCCATCCAAGGGGATGGGGCCGGGGCTGGTTCTTTGATTGCAGGCCCGGGTCCCGTGGAGCCGGATGAGCTGGAACTTGGTAGCGGTGGCACTTCCACCAAACCCTCCTTGGACCCCTTGCTACCCTTGCTAGCATCCGTGTTGGGGGATTTTCCGCCCTGAGCTTGGGAGACAAGCAGACTTTGCACGACTGCTTCGTCATTCACTGATGGGCGCCGAAGATCACAGACCTTCCATCATGCAGCGGGTCATTCGTACAGACCGATTTCGAAGCGATTGCATGGCATGATTATATGAATGTGACTATGACTATGATCTCATAGAATGTCATGGAATCTCATGGTCTCATGGTACTGAACTAGCAGTTCTGCCATAACCATCACCAACCAACCACCATCACGACCATCACGCGGCGCACAGGCACAAAGGTTGGAGGCTGATTGGAGGCTGGAGGAATGGAGGCGACACCAGGGTCACCAGGGATAAGGACTCGGTCACCGTGACGGCCATAGTAATGAGCATAGTGCTGAGAGACACATGACACAAGACCACAGTCTGCAACATGTTCATGTCGGACATAATCGAACATGGTTACATGACCCACGGGCCCACCGCAGGCACTGCAAATGCAGTGACATAAGTGACTGGTGTTACTGCACGTTGGCACTGCATAGGCGCCATGGCCCAATGGCATGACTGGCATGGCATGTGTCTCGGCAGGCGATATGAACAACAATGTATCAATGACCATGGCCCAATGGCATGACTGGCATGGCATGTGTCTCGGCAGGCGATATGAACAACAATGTATCAATGACACTGTTGATAACACTTTAAAAACACAGCCACTGCTACGGCCTCCCTGGAAGCAACACTGACATNGCATGGCATGTGTCTCGGCAGGCGATATGAACAACAATGTATCAATGACACTGTTGATAACACTTTAAAAACACAGCCACTGCTACGGCCTCCCTGGAAGCAACACTGACATAAAAAAATGCAACCAGCCAACCAGCACAAGCAAACAGTGCAGGCAGTGCTTAGCTGATCCAGCCTCGGCCACATGTGCATGTCGCTCATCCTCCCTCACAGTGCAAACCCCTCTTCCTNTGCAGGCAGTGCTTAGCTGATCCAGCCTCGGCCACATGTGCATGTCGCTCATCCTCCCTCACAGTGCAAACCCCTCTTCCTGTTAGCTCCATCGTCAGTGCGCTGCAAGACCACTGCAAAGGTACAGCCACGGCAACCGAATGCGACGAATGCGACGAAGAGTTGGGAGGGGTTTTGAGAACTTCCATCACGGCGTCTGCTGCCCAAACAAATGTCCAGGGGCGATTCGGTTTGCAAACAATACCGTTGGTCGTATGATGCAAGGTTCCCTTCNACGAAGAGTTGGGAGGGGTTTTGAGAACTTCCATCACGGCGTCTGCTGCCCAAACAAATGTCCAGGGGCGATTCGGTTTGCAAACAATACCGTTGGTCGTATGATGCAAGGTTCCCTTCAACAGGCGCATGGCGCGGTTAACTGATTCGCTCATAAAATACATGTTTGCTGCATCTGGAATAGAGCACAAAGAGTTGTTTGCAATTTGTTTCTTGTTGACAAACAGGATGGCCGTCATCGGGGGGACCTCAATCTCAGCACCGCGTTGACATTCGCCTTTGTCATAGAAGCGGCAGAGGCTTCTGTTGACATGTGTGGCAAGAAGACTCGACGCTGCTACCGCTGGTGCTCTGGTTCTTGTGGCAGCTTGGGATGCAGCAAAATCATGAACAGCCCCTGGCCCGGGCATCCATGGAGGTGTGCCGGCCGGTGCCCAACGGTCCTCTTGCTCCATTACCTCCTGCGACGCCTGCCAATGTTCGAGACAGGTGTCTGCAACGCTTGCTGCCAAGGGGGCAATGTGCGACCACTTCCGTGTCTTGACATTCACGTCCAGTCCTCTCTGCAATGCTCCCACCGTGCCCAGCATGTATTTCAAGGTACAGCGTGCACTGATAAGGTCCAAGTTTGCATTCGGGCATCTCTGNCACTTCCGTGTCTTGACATTCACGTCCAGTCCTCTCTGCAATGCTCCCACCGTGCCCAGCATGTATTTCAAGGTACAGCGTGCACTGATAAGGTCCAAGTTTGCATTCGGGCATCTCTGTCCCAACAACTTGAGACATTTGTTTATCCTCTCGTTTTCCCGCACATCACACAACCATAGACGGCGCAAAGCTCTCAGGCACATGTACAGGCGTACACCCAAAGTTCCGTCGCCGGCTGCCATCTGCACATCATCTTTGAAAATTGAGATTATCTTCTTGGTGCCTGTATCAAGAGTATTTTCAGCTGCACGTTTCAACAACGATTTGGCGATGTTTTGACGGCCCACATCGGGAAATTCTGGGCGTACTCGTGCTAACGCAAGGAGCAGGTGCGGGAAGTCCATGCAGTGTTGGCGCACGCGCCTGTCAAATCCAGACGCATTCATCATGAGCGCCTGGCCCAAGAGACCCAAAGCAAAGTCCGACTCTACTGCAGACAACGACTGAAATTCCTCCATGCCCATAAGAGCCACCCCTGATGTCTCGTGGAACAATGCCTCGAATTCCTCGAATAGCTTCTGAGCTTTCCCGTCTACAAGCTGCGCCAGTTTATGGCCTTTCCCATCCAGGTCCTCTTCCGACACGTGTTTTTTCAGGAAAGCCTGCATGAACAATGACAAGACGAGTCTTCCGCACACAGTGAGATCGCGACAACAGAACATGGTCAACACGAGTCAACACAGCATGCCTTACATCTAGCAGCAGACATGTGACGTGAGAGTCAAAACGAACAATTCCAGTGATGCAGTGATGTTGCTCGCGAGCATCTTACTAAATATTATACCTTGTTCGTGAGTTCATGAGGCTGTGTGAGGAAGTACCCGGTGATGACCGCAGTGATGGTGCTGAGGACCGTCGACGACAATTCATGTCATGACGATGCTGACGATGCTGACGACGATGATTCTTTGATGATGATGCTGATGGTGATTCATTCAGACAGCCTATTCTAACTGTTGATGTTCTCGCACAGACGACAGTCTATATGCGTGGGCTAGTAAGTGGGCTAGGGCCCGCGATGTGTTCTTTGACACTGCGTCGTGACCCTGCATGAAATGAAAAGTGGCTTAGCAATGGCTTAGCAATTTAGCAAGCAACATCAACATCATATAATAAATGTTCAACCCAAAGTCCCAAAGTCAAGCAAGGCATGTGCTGACATCTGCTACAGTGACAATGTGTTGTGCTGGGCAACTGCAGGCAAGCATTGCAGGCGAGTATCCAGCGGCAATTCAATCACATCAATCACGCAGGTATACTCCCGAGCACGTGGACTTTTAAGCATTTGCGGCGCGGCCGCATCATCCGCNGCAACTGCAGGCAAGCATTGCAGGCGAGTATCCAGCGGCAATTCAATCACATCAATCACGCAGGTATACTCCCGAGCACGTGGACTTTTAAGCATTTGCGGCGCGGCCGCATCATCCGCATCCGAACCCCTGCGCGTATGTGTCCCGCACGCAGAGTTGGCTTTGTCCGTGAGTCTTGGCTTGGCTCCGTGGTTTAGGTCTTGACGGTCTTGGCTGTGTAGGGGCACATGCGTGTGCAATCACGTGCCGGTGGTGTGGTGTGTGCGTGTGTGTGTGTGNGCTTTGTCCGTGAGTCTTGGCTTGGCTCCGTGGTTTAGGTCTTGACGGTCTTGGCTGTGTAGGGGCACATGCGTGTGCAATCACGTGCCGGTGGTGTGGTGTGTGCGTGTGTGTGTGTGACGTGTGTGTGTCTGTCGGTCTGTGTGCGTGTGTGTCTGTCAGTCTGTGTGTGTGTGTGGGTGGGTGTGCGTCGTGCGTGTGCGTGTGCATGTGCATGTGCGTGTGCATGTGCGTGGGCGTGGGCGTGGGCAGCGTGGGCGTGTGCGTGTGCGCGTGTGCGTGTGTGTGTGTGTGTGTCAGTGTGTGTGTGTGGTTGTGTCTGTGTGTGTGTGTGTCTGTGCCGGCGGGCAGGCCGTCGGGATTCGTATTTGTCTGTCTAGATAAGCATTGAACATGCANTGTGTGTGTGTGTGTCTGTGCCGGCGGGCAGGCCGTCGGGATTCGTATTTGTCTGTCTAGATAAGCATTGAACATGCATTGCCGCACAGCCACACAACGCATGCTGCAAGCTGCAAGGAACCGAGAGGTGCAGTGCCGGAGAACGTGCCATCCTCATAGCCTCAGCTACTGTCCACCACAACGGGTCCTCCACGCACCTGAGGGCGGTGGCACGCCACCTGCCCATTTGTTGGGCGTAATGAGCAGTCTCCTCTACAGCAATCTCGTCGATGCTCTGGAGTTCTTTAGCTGACGCCGCCGCCTCACGCCTGTCACCCATGAGTCGTCGCATCACCGGCAAGACCGTAGCCTGCCCACCAGAATCATGCATTCGACGCTCAACGTCGCTGCAGGAATTCCAACGTCCTGCCACGCACTTCGGCCAAAGACTTTTGGCGTGCTTGACGCCGGACAAATCTCCGTGTTGTTGACACCACATCTGGAAAAAATCCTTGGATGAGTCGCGCACGGTGATGGAGAAAGTCGCAAGGGACGAAAAATACTTCCATCCACGACCGTGCCCTGCAAATTGCAATGCCAAGAGCTTGTCAACGAGCTTAAGTGAGCTGACTGTGACCAAATGAGCAGCGTGCTCCAGGCAATCACTTCCTAGTACCACCACGTGCTCACATGCAGAGCTGACACACTGCCATATCTTGCGTGCAAGAACTTCATTTGGTCCTCTGTCTGTCACAAAGACATAGACATGGACAGGCTGATGGACAGGGTTGTGAACCTGCCTTAGCAGCAAAATGGAGATAGACAGATAGGCGGATGCAGCTTAGGTTTCGGTTTAGGACTTAGGACTCAGGTCGGATTTGAGCGGATTTGGGCATGTTGAGTTGTCGTGTTGCCCGATAGACAAGACAGGTTACAAGACAGTTCAACTTAATTCAACTTAGTTCAACTCACAACATCAACCCGCGACACACATTGCAAATCATGCTTGCAGCTGCCACTCTAAGCAAAGGAGCTTCGCATCTGCGGGCTTCGCATCTGCAGGTTGATGCTGTTGACGATCAGCTTTAAGCTTGGCATGCTTGGCAATCAAGTCATGCACGGTCGGACAGTTTATGCTCTTTAGCAGTTTTGTCGTCAACGAAACAGAGCCTCGACCACTTCCGTCTTCAACTGGTTGCACATCTGCAATGGCCCGAATTTCGCGAAACATGTCATTCCAGGACCATCTGAACTTGGAAGGCAAAGACACCAAATAGGCAGAATGACACAAAAGAGCAATCAACTTGCGCTTTTGCCAGATTCCGGAATTCGTTGCGTCTTGGGACACAATGTGCAAAGACAGATTGAAATCCTCTGCACCATCTGGATGGAACATCTCCTGGAGCATCCCTGCATGCCACTCACGCATGGAAGCCGTCGCAGCTGCCCCAGCCCTTACCTCTGACCTAGCCACACTCCACCTGCTAGCATCGTCGAGAATTACCAATCCCAGGTCAGCACAGGAAACGTTGCTCAAGTTCCGTCTCACAGCCAGGGACACCATACTAGGGACCGTGAGGNCTGACCTAGCCACACTCCACCTGCTAGCATCGTCGAGAATTACCAATCCCAGGTCAGCACAGGAAACGTTGCTCAAGTTCCGTCTCACAGCCAGGGACACCATACTAGGGACCGTGAGGTATCTACCTGGAGCATCTTGACCGCCGCCTGTCCGCGTGATCTCCAACTTCTGCTTAGCCCGAAGATATTCTGGCAAGGTGATGTTGCTTTCATGCTGCTGCCGCTGTCCTTTAGCTCTCCTCTTTGTTGATGCTGATGCTGCTCCTTTTGGTGCTGCTTTCGCTCTCGTCTTGGCCTTCGCTACTCGCCGAAGTTGTTGTTGTGCAGTCTTCAACTTCTTCTGCAGATTCTGTATGGTCCCATCTTTGGCCAAGCTCTCTTCTCGAAATTGGGTGCAATTCTTCTCATGCAACATGATCTCTCTGACAAGATCATCGTGGGAATAGTGTTGATATTTCTGCTTGTACTCATCAAGAAGTGCTGCAACGGAATCGCTGTTGCCCCTAACCCTGCGTTTTTTTCTCTTGTGCACATTATCTTCGGCCGCTTCTCCCTCTGCAGCTGCAGCGGCAGCACCAGCAGGTGCCGGATGAAATTCTGGATCAAACATCACAACCGCAGCAGCATCTGTGTCAGAAGGGGCAGCAGCGGCAGCAGCACTGTCAGCATCATCATAGGCACCCCTTTCGGTTTCTTCGGGTTCCATGACGGGGGCTGGCATTGGCACTGGGTGCGGATCAAGATGAATTGCGTGTGCCATCTCTTCTGCTTCGGCACTGTCACTCCGTTGCATCGTGTGCACAATGTCCTCTCGAGACTTATCTGTGATAACGGCTCCGAAATGTTGGAGCACCTCCACCACAACATCGGGACCAAAATACTGCACAGAGACCGGTGCATCCACAATGTGTAGATAGCCGGCTGTTTTCTGAGAGTTCTGAGGCACCTTCAACCAACGATTCAATCTACGTTGCACCACCTCACGGGTGCGTTGAGGGGCACTCGAACTGGATGCCTCCGACTCGCAATATACAACGATCACGTCAAGCAAGTCCGCCTTGGATATTACCCCGCCAACGTTAGATGTTCTGGCTTTTTGCCCGAGAGCAAATAACACTGACGAAACAGTAGGCCGGGTCGCCATGAGTGAGACAGGGAGACAGGTCAGCAAAAGTATACGTGATGCATGCATGAAATGCTTCATGAACTTCATAATGCATATTAATGCATGCTCTCATGTCTCATGTCGTAGACAGAATAAAACTGCAACGCATGAGGGTCCTGTGCAATAGTATGAGTCTACCTACAGTCCGTGGCCCGTGGCTTGCAATGAAGTGGCTTAAGTAATTGATTATTTGTGACATGTGGAAGCACTAAGCAGCGGCGCGACCAAAGGCATGCGGCACACCGAACATGAGTCAGCATGAGTATGAGCAAAAGCGTGCGTTGCAAAAGACGTGACGAATCCGTGACGAAAGCTGTGGCAAACCTGCATGACTGGATGATTGCACATGTGGCACATGCGGTCACATGCGGCAACCGTCGACACCATGCGCTTGAAGTACCGTTTANGCATGACTGGATGATTGCACATGTGGCACATGCGGTCACATGCGGCAACCGTCGACACCATGCGCTTGAAGTACCGTTTACGTTACGGCACGGTTTACAATGAACCTCTGCCCACTCTGCCCACCTCTGCAACGAAAGCATCTAATCATCTAATCTGAGCAGCGGAAACATAGCTATGCGAAGCGACATTATAAGCCTTGNCCACCTCTGCAACGAAAGCATCTAATCATCTAATCTGAGCAGCGGAAACATAGCTATGCGAAGCGACATTATAAGCCTTGCAAACGATAGCACAGTGGCAATAAAGATACCGTACCTCCTGCGCACGGTGCACGCACGCACTGCATCCAGCACAGCAGGATTATCCCAGGCGCCCAAGCAAGCAGCACCCCTCGGGCCCAAAAGCACTCACGGAGCAAACTGCAATCGGCCACGGCGACCGCGAAACCACAACGCCACGGCAACGCACACTGCACCTGCACTCGGGCCAGCAGAGCACAACGGTGCCAGCAAAGAAGCTGCAGCAGATACCAGGCACACTAGCTGAGGCAGGCAAACATGCCACCGTGACCGTGATAATAGTGCTCAACCCAGCATGCAGGAATGCCATGGGTGCACATGATGCCGCTTGCACATAAGCTAATGCAGATGCAGGCAAAAAGAAGCCATCAAAACAAACTGCCATGTGATATGAAGATGCATGCAGCAAGCTTTCATGAACAAGTGCTCGTGCATCATAACCCTTGCACATGAGCTCGTGATGATGCATGCAGCAAGCCTTCCTGAACAAATGCTCATGCATGTCATACCCCTTGCACATGAGCTCATGCAGGCAAAATGCAAAACTGAAGCGACATGGTACGTGTAACCTGCTGCCTCCGCTAACCCCCGTCACATGAGTCGATCCAGGCAGAATGCAAAAGCTCCCGTGCAACATGCTGCATGCAAGCACCTTTCATGAGCAATCGCCTGATGCATTGAACAGCGAAAATCAATCTACCACGAACATGCTACATGGAACAAGCTGCCCAAAAGTAATTAAACTCATGCAGCAAAATCAAAAAGTTTTACATCTTTGTGGGCAAATCAAAATATTCGGTGGNGCTGCCCAAAAGTAATTAAACTCATGCAGCAAAATCAAAAAGTTTTACATCTTTGTGGGCAAATCAAAATATTCGGTGGTTCAAATAAAGTATTCAATCCAAAATCCATAAAACAAAGTTTGTGTGGCACTACAAACATATATATCCCTATCCAAACTAGTTCACTGGCCCACCTAGCAATACATCATTAGTGGCTGCACCACACAACATTACTGGCTCCACCGACCGGCTCCCNCACCTAGCAATACATCATTAGTGGCTGCACCACACAACATTACTGGCTCCACCGACCGGCTCCCGAACGGGTGTCCCCCAGCCCGCTTCAGCCCACAACCCCCCGACGCACGTCACAACACATACACATACACATACACATACACATACACATACATATACATATACATATACATATACATATACATATACCTATACCTATACCTATACCTATACCTATACCTATACCTATACCTATACCNCATACACATACACATACATATACATATACATATACATATACATATACATATACCTATACCTATACCTATACCTATACCTATACCTATACCTATACCTATACCTATACCTATACCTATACATATACATACATATATATATATATACATATACATATACATATACATACAAATATACATATACATATACATATGCATATATCCTAAGTGTTTACGTTGTTGTATTCGTGTGTTTTATCAACACATCTACCTGTTTATGCACAAGCATAACTGCTCGCGGGCACATGCACATCCACGGAGTAGAAATGTCGGCCAAACCTACATCCTGAATCCTTGAACTTTCAGCCCTATAGATCCTAAGCCTCTGAACCTGCACCTCTAACCCTAAACCCTAAACTCCCGAACCCGAGGATGCCAATCGGCGACGTCTTTCTCTTATCGGGCCGTTGCCTCCGGACATAGGAATAGAGGCGTAGCAGATTCTTCTGTGGTTCCCTAAACCCTAAACCCTAAACCGACCCCAAACCCTAAACCCTAAACCGGGTTCTCCGGTGAGGGCTTAAGTAGGGGTTCGGGTGTAAAGTCCCCAGGGCTTCGGCCCAGAGTTTCGCAGTTAGGCTGCAGTTTAGGGGTTTAGGGTTTGGGGGGTTTTAGGATTTAGGGTCTTAGACTTTAGGGTTTATGGGTTTAGAGTCTTGGGCTTTAGGGTTTCGGATTTGGGGTTTAGGGTTTAAAGGGTTCAAGGCCCCCTGGAAAACACATCTACAGTCAGATACCGAATTTTAGACAAATACCCTTCTGGCTTATTTGGGTGGTTGTCAAAATTAGGGTCCCTTTTTGGGTACCCTAAATAATAGGTGCCGTACTATATTAAGGACCCAAAAAGGACTGGCTTATGATGTCTGAGGGTTAGGGGTGTAGCCCCAAGGGTCCAAAGGATCCAATAATTGGGTGTTTGGGTTTAGGTAGTTATGTAGGTTACTATTTTGGAGAGTATATGATAATTAGGTACTTGGACCCTTAGGGTAGGGTTTAGGGGTTATAGGGTTTAGGGGCTTCGGGTTGATGATGGTCATGGAGATCAGTTCTACGAAGACTGCCCGGGGGCTTTTCAATTCGGTTTTATGAAGCCGCCCCTTGAAGCCTCTAAGAAAGCAAAACGTAACAGTGTTCATAACACGGACGGATCGTATAAGCTTCACAGACGCGGACAAAGCAAAAAAACAAACAACTACAATTTCAGAGCTAATGAGATTGGCAAGGTCGGTGGCAACTGGGCGAGTCGTGCAGAGATTAGCATGGTGCGACAGCCGGAGCCGAGCTGAGGCGCAAACGAAGTGGCTTTGGCTGAGCCCTGAACTTTAACCCTAAACAAACCCCAAAACCCTAAACTTTAAACCCCAAAACCCTAAACTTCAAACCCCAAAACCCTAAACTTTAAACCCCAAAACCCTAAACTTCAAACCCCCGAAACCCTACATCCCTAAACCCTAAACCCTAATCCCTAAACGAAGTGGTTCATGCCGTAGGTTTGAAGTTGAAACCCAGAGGGTCCCACATACACTACCATTATGGAATCAGGTCCCCAAAACCAAAATAGGGATGGATTTTTGGGGGGCCTAATTCCATAGGTAGTGTATATGGACCCTCTGGGTCTTAGGTTTGAAGTTGAAAGTTGAAGGTTGAAGCCTGAAGCGTAGGCTTAGGGTTTCGGACCGGAAGTTGGATTCTGAGTTCAGGGCTATAGGGCTTAGGCCTTAGGGTTTAGGGTTTAGGGTTTAAGGCTAGGGTTTAGGGCTTAGGGTTTAGGGTTTAAGGCTAGGGTTTAGGGCTTGGGGTTTAGGGTTTAAGGCTAGGGTTTAGGGCTTGGGGTTTAGGGTTTAAGGCTAGGGTTTAGGGCTTAGGGTTTAAGGCTAGGGTTTAGGGCTTAGGGTTTAAGGTTTAGGGTTTAAGGGTGCGTAGTATGGAGGCCTTGATAATTAGATTAATGCTAAGGAACCCTCAGAAATATGGCTAGCACTTGTCCAGGCCTCTATCTTTATGCAGATTTCTTCGATGCATTATGGAGCGCATCTGAGCTCGGAGCGTCGGGCTTTGCAAGAGAGATCTAAAGCCACCGAAACCAGGAGCCTCCCCGACGACACTCCAAGGCCCTAATCCCTCAAACCTAAATGGGGGTTTCCCAACATACGGGACCCTAATATAGTACCTAGTAGGACCCCTTATTATAAGGACCCCAAAAGGAAATGCCCCTAATTTTCGGAACAGCCCTAAACCCACCATAAACCCGAGACCTGACCCAGCGAAATTGAAAGCCCTAACATCCTGAAGCCTTACATCCGAAAGCTTCAAACTCTCAACCCCTAAACCTTTCCCACAACGGTAAACCCTAAACCCTATAAGCCCTAAATCCTTGTAATATGGCGCTGACAGATCCCTTTGCCGGAACCCTGCAAGTATCCCCTTGACCCTCTAAATCCCTATAGTCGGTTTAGGGTTTGGGGTTTAAGGCTTGCGGTGTAAGTTGGACCAGTCTTGCCCTTAAGGTAAAGTATAACGCATCCTGGCACTAATCCTCCTAAACCCATGTTCCACTTTTCTGGGGTTCACCGTAAACCGTAAACCTTTACTTTAATTTGACATAGAAGCCCGGTTGTCTCCGATGCCCTAGAATCCTAAACCGGGAGTTGGGATTACGGGGGACCCTTGGGGATATAAACCCTCTCAATAAGGTCCCTTTTAAGAGAGCCAGACGTAGGGTTCAGAAGGGTCCCTTTAAGGGGGCTTCCTCATGATATAGGATCTTCTGAAATCTCAAAAACCATAAACCCTAAAGCCCCTAAACCCTAAACCCCTGAAGTCCCTAAACCCTAAACCCCTGAAGTCCCTAAACCCTAAACCCTGAAGTCCCTAAACCCTGAAGTCCCTAAACCCTGAAGTCCCTAAACCCTGAAGTCCCTAAACCCTGAAGTCCCTAAACCCTGAAGTCCCTAAACCCTGAAGTCCCTAAATCCTACAGCCTAGAGTCCTTAGAATCCTAAATGAGCTGGAGTCTATTGGCCCTACAAGCCGTCGCTCGCCTGCATCTCTCAGGCATTCTCGATACCTGAGCTCCACGATGGTTAAGCTTTAGGGTTTAGGGTTTAGCGGAGATTGTTCCTAAAACCTCAACCCCTAAACCCTTAAGTGAACCGTAAAAAACCTTCGAACCCTAGAGTAGACCCTGTAAGCCCTATACCTGGGAGTCTGGGTTCACCCAGGGACCTTCGTCGCTCCTCTTTCGAATCCAGGTTTAGGATAGAGGGTTTAGAGTTTAGGATTTGGGTGTAGGATTTGGGGTTTAGGATTTGGGATTAGGATTTAGGACGTAGCGTTTAGGACTAGGCTAGAACCCAAAACCCCGCAACCCGGTAACGGTAGAAGGCCGCCGACCAAAAAACAACACACACACACACACGCACACACATCCCGAACTCCTGAGCTTTGCGGCAAGTTTTTTTCCAGGGAACCTGCGCACATCGGTTTCTGTCTGGCCACTGAAGCGACTGAATTTCCAGAGCTTGGAGTTTAAGGTGAACGTTTTGGGATTCAGGGGTTTAGGGCCAGCTTGGAATACCTAGTCTGGCCTAGGTCCCCCAAAACTCCAAACTAGGTTTTAATTAGGAATTTATGATTTAGGGCATAGGGCTTTAATCCCTAAACCTAAACGCCAAGCCTGAAATACCAATCCCAGGCTCAGGGGTGGTTGAGGCCAGATGCCTTCAACGTGTTCGTGCTCTCAGGGTCACTTCTCGACACAGGCCTGGATATGCTTTGCGGCTTAGGGTTTTGGGGTGACATGTGACACCCCGCCAAAAAAGAGCACCGCGCATGGCCTACGAATGAATATCATGAGATACATTGTCCCTTTCGCTTGCTCTTCTCTCTCTCTCTCTCTGTCTTTCTCCATCTCGCACTCTCCCTTCTATCTACATCTCTCTCTCTCTCTCGCTCTCTCCCTGTCTGTCTCTCCGTCTGTCTAATTATCTCTCTCTCTCGCTTGCTCGTTCCCTCTTTCTGGAGCATAGGCAGACCCAGACTGGGATTACCGTTTCCACTTCCCCAGTCACTCTCCCTCTCCGCCTCGCTCAGTCTCTCTGTGCTTCTCTCCGTCTACACCTCTTGCTCTCTCTCGCTCTCTCTCTGCCCTCACTCCCTCCCTCCCTCTCTCTCTCTCTGTCTTTGTCTTTGTCTCTCTCTCTCTCTCTTCATGTGTCGTTGTTTGTTTTCTTATCTGTGTTGCTCTTTCGTTCTCTCCTTCTTTGGTTCCGTGTCTCTGCTCTGTCTTGTCTCTCTCTCTCTCTCTCTCTCGCTATCTCTAATGCAAAACTCCGAGCATTTCGAGGCTGAACGACCAACCACTCGTAGGTTCCCAACAGAAGCCCTGTTAAAGAATCTTGCAATTGATTTATAGTGAATTTTGGTGGCTTTGGATCTGAAGTGGGCCGAAACCAAATCTTCCGGTGCTTCAGAAAATGTCACTTAGTGCCCACCAAGAGCTTTACTTGAGTTCAAGGTTTAGGGTTTAGGGTGTAGGGTTTAGAGGTTAAGGTTTAGGGTTTGGGGTTCAGGGTTTAGAGTTAGGGTTTAGAGTTTAAGGTTTGGGGTTTAGGGTTTAGAGTTTAGGGTTTAGAGTTTAAAGTTTCGGGTTTGGGGTTTAGGGTTTAGAGTTTAGGGTTTAGAGTTTAGGGTTTAGAGTTTAAGGTTTAGGGCCTAGGGTTCTAGGGCTCAGCTGGTGGATCCAGGGTTACGTTGGAGGCTTCGGGTTTTGGAGTTTAGGTTGCCATGGGGCCTTCGGGACATACCTACAGCCTCCACTGAGGTTTAGGCTTTAGGATGTAGGGTTTAGGGTATAGGGTTTTAGGGTTTGGGGTCTATATAGGCTGTAGCTCCGTCTTTTTGGTTAACAAACTTCTATGGTTTTCTATAACAAAAATGGGTTAACCAAAAAGGAACCACACTGGAGACTATAGGCAGAGTTTGGCTAACCTTGAACAGTTAATGCCTGAACGAGCGATCTGTTGCAATTTCCACCCACAATCAACTGAAGAAGTTCTTATTGAAATGGCAACGTGACTGCTGGCCACATGTGAGAACTGGCACCCATCATCTGGGGTTGCTGTACCAATACTGCGCCCCAGATGTGCACGATGAGCGTTCATAAGGCTGCTCTATTGGGATTTGGGCTCACGACGGGCCCTAGTAAATCCATAGCACCCGCTCTCCGACGCCAAAGATTTCGGTAGAGAATGGCATCCAGTATACATACTTGAACCCGTGAGGGGTAATGCTTGAAGGTCTATGCTGTGTTTAGAATTTAGAACTATACCCCCCTCAAAACCATAATAAACATAGCATGTTTAATATTCCCTTGGGTTTTTATATGGACAAAAACAAGACAGAATTCTTAAGGAGACGTATAGGGTGAGAAAATTTACAGGGACCCAGAGTCTGGGCCACAACCGCCCTGATCGAGCACGTTGGCTGCGATGTGCAGGTGCAGTATGTACGTCCCCAGAGAGCCCGGTACCCCTTAATTAAGGAATATGGCTTACAGCAAATTATATAAGGCTTCATATTACGATTATTACGTCCCCAGAGGGCATCCGACGAAAACCAGTATGCGGCTACTCGGGTGCACGGCTCAGGGTTCGGGGCTGAGGGCATTTTCTGGACACCCCAAGATCTTCCAAAACAATATTTTCTTCAAGCGAATGCCCCTGTCAAACCCGAAGGATCTTAAGCCCAGAGAGCCCAATACCCCTTAATTAAGGAATATGGCTTAAAATATATAGGGCTTCATATTATGATTTAAGCTATATTCCTTAATTAAGGGGTATTGGGCCCTCTCGGATGAACCGACAACTGTCTGGTTCTTGGGGGAATGGGTTATTGGGACTATTATTGGGGATTATAGAGGGGCTACTACAGTATAGGGATCCATTCCCCCATTCCCTACTAAGCACCAGGGAGACAAACGGAGCCAAGTTCGGAAACCACCCCAAATCCTAAGCCCCCAAATAGGGCCCTCCGAGAGTCTTACGAGCAGCACGACACACAGAAGCAAAAACCAACACAACTCAAGACCTTAAAGCCTAAAGCTGGATTCTTGTTAAGGAATGTACCTGAAGTCACCATAATTGGGTAAGCTCCTGAACGAGAACCCAGGAAAAATCTGTCAGTGTTCAGACTTTTGGGCTGTTTGTAGCACTCCCCTCGCCCTGCTTCGGATCGATTGCGGCTGCTGGTTCAAGCACAAAAGGTTTACGGTTCAGGGTTTAGGGGTCAGGAAGTCGCATTTACATAGTTCCCAAATGAGTCCGCTGCATCACAACTATCCGACTATCCTAAACTCAGGTGCCCCTTTACTGGGTCGTTGAACTGTCAGGGGAACCGGGCTAGAGCATCCCGCAAAGGACACATTGTGAAGTCGAAGCCTAATCTAACCCTAAGCTCCAAGCCCCAAGCCACATTGGATATTGGAATGTACAGTAATGCAGCTATAGTCTCCATAATACCTGTAGTTCCTTTTTTGGTTAAACCAGTTCTATATATGCAGGATCATATAAGGTAGCACAAAGAACTACAATGGAGGCTACTGGAAGAAATTGGGGAACTAGGCCAGTCATTGATTTTATCTAACACTAATCTCATATCCCTGAACCCTAAACCCTGAACCCCAAACCCCTTAACCCTAACCTCATATCCCGAGCCTGGCTCCTGTGTAAGACCTTCGACTATGGATTCCTCCAGCGACCGTGTGAGCTCAGAGGTCCTGGACCCTTGACCCTCTCCACCAGGCTGTTTGCAGGCACCCCGAGACCCCCTTAGATGCTGAGTTCAGAATCCCCAAAAGGTGTACACTTTCAGTTTTATATTGGGTAATATTATCCCACAAAGTGTGAAGTGTATCCACTCAGCTACTAAGCCCCTTAAAAGGGGAAATTTGGGTGTCGAGTCTCGGGATAAGCTTTTCTCTGATAAGGTGGAGCGTTGGGTATGAAGCTTACTCCGTATATACCTGGGTAGTTGTCAAAATTAGGGTCCCTTTTCGGGTATCCTAAATAGTAGGTGCCGTATTATAATAAGGACCCAAATAGGGACCATAATTTTGACAACCACCCACCTATACTGTCCAACAGACTTCCTGCTTTGCAGTGGGTTACCTGGCTTCTGGACTACAAGGCCAAACCTTGAGTGTGCGCACACCTACCACTGCATCCGAGACTGCAGGCAGTTTGCCTTTCTCCATCATGAGGCCTTCTGATTTTTGGGTTTAGGGTGATAGTAACTCGGATTTAGGGTTAGGGAAATATAGCAATGGCAGGCTAGGAGTTTGCTATAGGGCGGCATATGTTGAGGTATGAAAACTCTCGGGGTGCGAAGCTGAGACCTGCCTTGAACAACCAGAGACCACACGAGGTCTTGTCCTGGATCAGGTTTACGGTTTGTCAAAGGATCCTACGTACCTACATGTGGATACTTGTCTAAAGCGTGAACAAAATTCATACTGTAGAATGTACTTTCTGCCATGTCAGGGAGTTTCCGAAAATAGGGGACCCTAATATAGTACCCTAAACAGTAGGATCCTTATTATAAGGACCCCAAAGTAAGGTACCCCTAATTTTCGGAAACTCCCATGTAGGTACTTGGGACCCCAAGAAGCCCTCTTAAACCAGAATCCCAGGCAACCGAGGGTCCGAACCCTGTTGCCTTGCATAGGTCCTTAAAAAGGTAGACCTACCCTCTAATACACCCTACATACCCACTATTAAGGACCATAAGGGGTCCATTAAAGGGTACTTGGGGTAGGCTTCGCAGGGACCAGATGGATTTTCGGATCTTTGGAACCCTGACTCACACGTGAAATGTGTTCAGCAGCGGCTTCAGGTGGCAATGCCCTTTCATTCGCGCCATGTCCTGCTGAGCAAAGCTTGAGGTCTAGGCGACCTACATGAAGTACAGTTGTACCTTCTTACTGACTCTTTAATACATATAAACATATAGACCCGCATACTCTTTGATTACACACTGAGTTCCAACACCCTCAGCTATCGCCGGATCCAAATTTGCAGTGACTTGAAGAATACTCGAAGAAGAACCTTGTAGCATAGCGTCCAAAGACAGCTACATTATACTATAGTCTCCATTTGAGTTTGTTTGAGTTACGTTCCCTTGCGTTTGTCGTAGTAACCTAATTCTACATGGGTTAACGACAAAAAGAACGACAATGCTATTTCTTCGGCAAGCCTACAGCAAACTCTCAACTAAAGTAGCCCTCAAGCCTCAAACTTCTGGGGTCGTGTGGTGGAACTTCATGGAAGATCAACCCATGGTCATACATATAAATTCATATAAATGTATATACAATCACTTAGTTGCTGAGTTCATAAGCCCCCAAAAAAAGTGTACACTTTTGGTTTGGTAGTGGGTAATATTATCCCAAAAAGTGTAAAGTGTATCCACTCAGCTACGAAGATCAATCCTCAACCCCAAACCCGAGTGGCTCCTGTACGGTTTCAGGGTCAAGCAAAACGAGCTCCGAATAAGGCTGCACCCTAAACGAATGCCCACTATGCTACCTTCAGCCCTGCACCCTAACCCTAAGGTTCTACGTGCATACTAACCCGCATTACTACCCTCCTATCCGCGTAATGCCTCTACATATATATATATATATATGTATACTTATTAGGTACTTTGAACCCTAAGCCCTAGACCCTAAACCCTTAGGGCAATCTCCAGAAATTGATTACCCCTCCTCGGGGTAAAGCCCCATGTCGTTTGCGACGATTTCTGCGCCGGCCTAGAAGGTGGTCTCTTTCCCAGCCATCTAGTAGGTACTTGGGCCTTAAAGCAGCCATATAGGGATCCCTTTAAGGCCTAAGTACCTACTATATGGGTACATGGAGCCTTAGCCCTAAACCCTAAACCCTTATAACCTTAGGGTTTGTGCTGGTGGACTCTCTCAGACCCCTTCAACCGCTTCACTGAGGGTCTCACTGGCCCAAAACGCCAGGGAATAAAAGTTGAAACTTTCAGAATCGACTACCTTATGAGAACCCCAAGAGTTGAAAAGCTAAGTTTACAGCCAAGAAGGGGTTTACTTTCAAAAGGTTCCTGAAAGGGTTCTCTTGACGGTTAGGGCTTAGGGTGTAGAGTTTAGGTTCTGATGGGGTTCTGTAACGGGTTTTGGGTTTCAGGGTGTCCGGGGTTTTGGAATTATCTCTCACGGTCAAGAGTTCGACATTTGGGCTTTGTGGATTTGCTGGGTGGATGCAGGGGCGTTCACTTTGGCCGTGTATCTTTGCATAAAGAATTCTTCCTTATGCTGTCCTCGGTATTTCATATTGCGAGGACGGTGTGACGCATAAACGAGCACCTTGACATCATAGAGACTCTTCGACAGACTTTGCAAAACTACTTAGCAAACCTTACAACTGCTCTGAGCCCTTCTACGACAAACAATCTTATTCCTTTCCATAATACTTGCCCTAATTATGCTTCCAAGGACCTCATAGTTAGGGCGCTCAAGCCCCAGACCCCTTCAGGAGCCAACAATAAGGTCCCTGGAAGCACAGGGTTATGAAACACTTCGCAGACACAGTAAAGCACCCTTCGAAAATTGAATAGGGTTTTGGGCTCCTGTATAGTATACTTAGATGAGGAACCCTAAGACATGATACCTGCAACTACCTCGGCTTGTATATAATAGTACGCAGAGGGTCCCACATACACTACCACTATGGAATTAGGTCCCCAAAACCAAAATAGGGATGGTTTTTTTGGGGCGTAATTCCATAGGTAGTGTATATGGACCCTCTGGGTAACACCCTTCGGAAGTTCCATCCGCGACAAACGGACTTTAACGGTCCCACCCTTGTAGTACCCTTATAGAAACCCTTATGGGGACCCTTAAGCCCTAAACCCCAAACCCAAAGGAACCCTCAAAGGAACCCATAGTAGGTGCTTAGGACCCTTTGGGAAAAGGGACTTTACAAGTCCTCCCTAAACCCCAAACCCTAAACCTTTGGGAAAACGGACTTTAAAGGTCCCATGAAAAGCCCGGGCGCCTCGAGAAGAACCTTCGCTAGCGCCTGCGATGGAGGCGAGGCAAAAGACGTCGCAGCGGCAGATGCTCCAATATCCCTTAATTGAGGAATATTCCTTAGGGTTCCTGAAAGGGCTCCTTGAAGGGATCTATACGGGTTCTGTAAGGTGGTACGCCGTTCGTACTTTCATATCTCTTGAGTGCCAACATGACAACAGCGACGAAAAGATGATACACGGAGAGATGAGATTGCGTTATAGGGATTGTAATAAGGATGGCGATCGTGATTGACATAGTAGTCAGAAAACAGGAGCAATCACGAAAAATAATAGCAATTTCAGAGGAGCATCCAAAAACGCAGAGCCAAGCCCTACAAGCGAAAGGCCTGCAGCATGAAACTGCTGCTCTGTCGCAGTGATTTGCCTGTTGGCATCTTGGAGGTTTCCCAAAGGCTCCATGTACCCATATAGTAGGTACTTAGGCCTTAAAGTAGCCATATACGCATCCCTTTAAGGCCTAAGTACCTACTATATGGGTACATGGAGCCTTAGGGTTTGGGGTGTCTCCAAGGCCACCTGGTCAAAGATCAAACTAGAGTGAACCAGGGCACTGAAAGAGGATACGACTACCAGAGGAAACATGTGCAGTCTCCTTTTGTAGCTCTGTCATGGTTGACCCATATTACCGTTAGGAATTCTGTCGTACATGAACTAATGGGTCATCTTGCTATGGGTGCATTGAGCTTGCTGATGAATGCCGGAGATGCAAACTCTAGCAGAGTGGAATGTGGCTCAAAACCTGGCCGGGATTTATAGATATAGGTCTCTCTAAACCCCTAAACCCTAAACCCCCTAAACCCCTAAACCCTAAACCCCTAAACCGTAAACGGTTTAGGGTCTAGGGTAAGGACACGTTGCCCCTGAGATACATTGAGGCTTCGGCCAGCCTCGTCGCCGATCATTGCGGCGGCACTCAGCGCAGTGCCTGGGTTGCTCGGTGCGAGGCTCCAGGGATTGAGGTTTAGGGCTTTAGGGTTTTAGGGTTTTAGGGTTTTAGGGTTTAGGGTTTAGGGTTTTAGGGTTTAGGGTTTTAGGGTTTAGGGTTTCAGGGTTTTAGGGTTTTAGGGTTTGGGGTTTGGGGTTTAGGGTTTAGGGATTGCAGGTCCAGATGTAAACATAGATATGGCCTACTAGGCCTCTGAAAGAATCATTCAGCACTTGCTGACAAGCAAGATTACACGCACGAGGAGGGCAACAACGATTACAAGTCGGTATGCAAGAACATCAACTCACAACTATCCGTGGCTAAGCTAAGATTCCATAGTCAGGAAAGCATCACGGGCACCATATCCCTGCTGTGGAGAGTTGAATCAAGTTTACTAACAGGAACTTCTTGCTGGGAGACTTGTGACTGTATTGTAACAACCTGTGTACACTAGGACAATAGATCAAAACGTATATGGTTTCTGACCATGCTTACGGAATACTGCATTGCTTGACCAGAAAGAATCGGACTTCTAGACCTTTTTCCGAAGGTTAAGAGTAAAAGTAAATATGCTCTCCAGTCTACTTCCGCTTCTTGGTTACCACGTTGCTGTAATACGTGCTTCCCTTGCTTACCATGCTTCTGTATTCCCAAAGGGTACTCTCCCCAAATCACGAAACCAATTCAGTCAAGTATAGAAGCCCCACATTCTACTATATGGATACCTAGGACCTTTTGGGTAGGTCTTAGAAGCCCTATAAAACCAAACTCCCTGAAACCCGACCCCCTAAACCCTCTTCCCTTATACAGGTACAGTACGTAGTATCCTTTGGGACCATATGGGAGTTTCCGCAAATAGGGGACCCTAATATAGTACCCTAAATAGTAGGATCCTTATTATAAGGACCCAAAAAAAAGGTACGCCTAATTTTCGGAAACTCCCATATATAGTTCTCGCGACCAGTAAGAGGAAAAGTCCGAGGTCCTTGCACCTCACGCTGGAAACCCACACCTAATCCCGATTTACCTACCTTTGGTTTGTAGGGAATGGAAGAATGGTAGTAATAGTACCCCATTCTTCCATTCCCTACTAACCAAAGGTAGGTTTAAGGCTTAGGTTTTCCTGCCGAAGCCTCTAGCAGACTTTCGTTGAAGTTGACTATAGGGGGTATTGAATTGGCGATCTCGGGATTCGTTTCGCGCTTAGGCTCGCGGGAATTGGATTTTAGGTCTTTGGAGGTTCGGATTGTTGTGCAGGATAAACTAGCAGCCTGAACCCAGAACAAACCTAACCCTAAACACTGAACCATCCTAAACTCCTTCACTACCTCGCAGAACCCTGAAATGAACCCTCAAACAGCACATTACAGAATCTTTAAAAAAGGTGAACCCTTTTTTTAGAACCCTACAAACCCTAGAAACCCCACTTACAGGATAAAGGACCCTTGAAAGGAGCCAAAGGAGTCTCACTGAACGCAGTTCAGCTGCTTCCCGGCAGCGTGGCAAAGTGCTGCACGGCCAGAGGAGCATCTGTCCAAACAATGTAACCCTAACCCTAAACCCAGAGTTTAGGGGTTTCCTGGTTTTGTGGGAGTTCCTTGGGCTCTAGAGAGGTCTTAGTACGGGTCTATAAGGGGTTCTATAGGGGCTCGTATTGAGGCATGAAGTTATTGGCTCCATTACTTCAGTGAAGCGTTCTACAAAGCTGGCAAGGAACGTGTGTTTGTGTAGGGTGTCATATAGGAGCTGGATAGGGAAAGGTATCTGGGGCTTCAAAGGTTGAGGCTTGTCTCGAGAGTCGCCAAATCACCCAACGATTGCCATTGTGCGGACTTTTGCCAGGTCCTCGTGGTCAAGAAACTCAACACACCTGACCCTAGGGACCTAAGGACTCATATATTAAGGCTTTTGGGCCCAAAGACCATACTATATAAGGCTTTTGGGCTATTTTGATGCCCAGGGTGAAGCAAAAGGGTTTGGTTGCAGGCTGCCGTCTGTGCTTGCAGCTAGCAGCTGGTTCAAGGGCTGCTAGCAACCAGCACCAAAGGGATAAACATCTATGAGTTTCCGAAAATAGGGGACCCTAATATAATACCCAAAATAGTAGGATCCTTATTATAAGGACCCCAGCCTAAGGTACCCCTAATTTTCGGAAACCCCCATCTCAATGCCGCACCCCAAGTCCGGTGAAGAACAGTCCGGAAGCCCAACGACGACAAACTGCAGCCAGCATCGCTCAGGGCTTAGGGTTGCAAGTTCCTATCTGTAGTCTCCATGGTAGTTGGTTAGAACCGCCAAATACAAATTTGGTGAACCAAAAAAGGAGCTTTAATGGAGACTTATTTGACCCCAAGCATCGAGACTTCCCCCAAGTGGACAAGTGAACCAAGTTCCAAACTTGGAAGCCCCAAGGAACGAGAAACACTGCACCCAAAGCCGCAGTTCAACCATGTCTAAGACTCTTGGCTTACGGACTCACATAGTTGAGGCAGCTCTTAAATCCCAGAACCTCCAAAAGCCCTTAATTAAGGAACATACCTTAAAGCATAGTAGGACCCATCATATGATTTAAGGCATATTCCTTAATTAAGGAGTTTTTGGAGGCTCTGGGATTACAGTAGGATCCCTGATCTGACCTAAGGTTCCTAGGGGATGTTGGAAGGTCTGGGCACGCGAGGGCCCAAAGGCAAGCTTGGAGGGTCGGGGGACTTAGTAAGTAGAAATTTCATTCAGTTACAAGTACCCTAAAACGGAGCTTCGTTGGGACTATGGTACTTATAAGTCCGTAGAATAAGTACGTACCGAGTCCCCCGACCCTCCAAGCGAGATCCCTTAACGGACCCCTTGAAGGAAACCCTGAAAGAAGCCTCCAAGGAGCCCTTAAAGGAAACCCTAAAACCCTACTAAATCCCCGAACCATCCAAGAGCCCTCCGATTCGATAGGCCTTCCAGACCGAGTGTCATCGCCTTTGCTTTGCTTCAAACTTGTTTGGTGTGCTTTGGTTGTCGACTAATTCGAGGGTATTTAAGGTTTATAGGTCCTATAGGTTGGGTCTGGGGAAATACATTTAAAGTAGGGGCCTCAAAATCTAGAATTGGGTTGTGCGCTCCTTGATGGTGTAAGTATATAATCAGGAGCCCTATGGAATAACAATACTAATAATATATCATAGCAAGAATACTGGCAATAATGTCGGCATCTATATTAATGTAGGAACCTGATTAAGAAACCCTGATCCTGTAACCCGCAAAATAGTGGGATTCATATAAGGAACCCTAACAAAGGCCCAAGGTTTCTTGATCAGGTTCCTATAATATTAGCGCAGTTGAAGCCTCATGTGAGCCGAGGACAAGGGACTTGGGGGGTTCTATGAATACTCAAAGGGTCCCAAATACCTATATGGGTGGTTGTCAAAATTGTGGCCCTTTTTGGGTCCCTAATTAATATAGTACGGCACCTAATATTTAGGGTGCCCAAAAAGGAACCATATTGGTCCGCCCTGTTCCACTCCGGGCGGCGTGCCAACGAGGGGTCAATGATGTTCCCGCTGCATCAAAGCCCAGATGGAATTGGGGGTACAGCAGGCCAGATGTCTGGAGCTGCCCGAAGAAGTCCACGACGACCTCACGCATGCGGACCTCTCGGTCGCTGAGATTGCGGTCAAAAAGAAGACTCCGAAAGTCGGCGGATCATGTCGACGACGACGATAGGTGCTCGACCACTCTGCAGGACGAGACAGATCCACTGCCGAAGACGGTGCTTCAGAGATCACTGTTGCCGCATCATCAGCGCTGGCTGGAGAAGCTGCCGTTCCCGGAGCTGCGGGCTCGAATGCGCGATCATTTCTAGTTTTGACAACCACCCATATGGCGGATACCTGCCCAGACCATACTAGTAATTCCTCTCATCGAAACCTTACATTCTACCATTCTAAGATTAGAAGTATGGGCCCCTAGTATGGGCCCTTAGCCCTTTAAGTACAAATCGGGTATATATTGGGTATATAAGGATCCCAGGCTTAAGGGCCCATACTAGGGGCCCATGGTTCTATCCTAAGAACCGCATAGACACTTCGGACCCTTTGGGATTGGAGTCGCCTGCCAGGTCATCGGTCTATCGTTAGAGGGAGGAGTTACGTAACATCCGAGGCTTTAGGGTTATGAGGGTGTAGGGTTTAGGGTTTAGACTTTAGTGTCCCAGGGTTTAACTGGGCTTTTGAGTAACCAGGGAGAAAAAAAGTATAAACTTTTTTTGTTCATAAGGGTTCCTTTAACGAAAAAAGTATTAAAGTATGGTACTCCAAAGCCCAGTTAAGGCTCGGGTTGAGAGTCAACGATATGCAGGTGACACTTAATCTCACGGCTTGCATGACGAGGCTTGGTTTACTTTTCACGGCACTTCACCCACAAGTCTGTCTACAACCGAAACCCAAACCCTAACTGTCTAACCCTCACTGTTTACCTGGATCCCAACCACCCTCCATTGTACCCTAAATAGCCTCTATGCGGATCATAAGGGCTCTACTAAAGGGCAGTTCGGGGGGTCCCGGGTTAACGGGCTTCAGCCTCATGCCAGGAGGCGTAAACGCGAGAAGCCTTGCAGATCATGCCATAGACACCTCTCGGAGGGTCGGGGGACTTAGTAAGTAGTTCCTTCATAGTTATAAGGACAAGAGAATGAAATCTTGTTGGGATTAATTATGAAACACACTGTCATAAGTCTTTTCTACTTACTAAGTCCAGGTACTCCTTAGTGCTCTTCGGAATTAGGAATTGTGTTTCAGTACAGTACGAATAATCATTATAAACACAAACATAAAAGCCCAAGGGGTTACGAACATTGCTATTTTGTATTATGGTAAAAAGGGTGGTTGAGGGTCACAGTTTTGGGGCTTATGGGTTTGCAAGTAATTAGGCTTTAAGAGGCCGGTGAGATTATATAAGTTTTTATGGTTTGGGCGCTGCAAGGGCCGGTCAATACTCGTTAGCGCTGTTAGGAATTATGTTCATTTGCAGGTTCACGGTTTAGGGTTTAGGGTTCAAGGTTTAGGTTTGAGGATTTAGGGTTTAGGGTAATAAAACTCTAAGGGGTTATGTAACCTGTGATCTTGCATTATGCTTCTAAGGGCATTTCCGGGTCGTACTAACCATAGAAATGTTGCAAGGATTTTGCAACATAGCGTTCTCTAAGGATTGCGGAAAACCAGTGCCATTTCTAGGGAAATATACGACCACTCAAAACCCTTTCCTACGATTTCAAGCTTCTAGTGCTGTCCTTGAGTGAGGGCTGTGTAGGCAACCTTTTATCCGTTCTGGGCATGTTTAAACCTACCAAAATCACAAGGTCAAGCTTTTTTGGCTTTGGTCCAATACCTTAGACTACCATAACCGCCATTTTGTCTAGGTTCCTATCATAAACCCTTATACACGATGTATAAGGACCCTACAAAACAAAACAGTAGCTTTTGGCAGTTAAGTGCTTAGAACTTTAAACCGCAAGCCCTAAGAGCACTAAGGACTGTCTTCTTCAATAACCTGGCACGGAAAAACTCAAACTTTCCAACGTAGACCACACGCAAAAGCCCAAAATGCTCCAAGTTCTCCCGCTGGCTATCGAAGGTAAAGAATATGACCGGCCTGTTACCCTTTAAAACCTTGCAAATCCCTAGAGATCCTTTAAGGAAACACGTATGCAATCCCTAACTATGAAGACCCTAATTCATGGGTCCTTTGGACATCTTTGGACCCTTTGGGGTGTGACCGGGAAGTTACCTTAACACCTGAACACTAAATCCGACACTCTGAGTACCTAGGAACCGAAGTGCCTAATTACTAGGTCCTGCGCTGCGGACCCTTACCCTATGCTTCCAAGGACCTGATAAGTAGGCCCTAGACCTCTTAAGCATCCAACAATAAGGTCCCTGGAAGCATGGAGCATATGAAACACTTCACAGACACCGTAAACACCCCTCGCAAAATCAGAATAGGAGGGTCCTTTGGACCCCTAGGGAAGAGTAGGAGCGGCCTGACGGTCGAGCCGTTCGATTCAGATCCGCCCGGTGCTCGACGAGCATCCGCACGATCTCCGCAGCCCTTTGATTCCTCGAGGCTTCAAGCTTTTTGGGTTTAGGGGTTTACGGTTTAGGGGTTAGCCCTTTGATTCCTCGAGGGTTTGAGATTTTGGGGTTTAGGGGTTGCGAACGAACGAGATTGAGTAAACTGAGTACCAGAGTCACACAACGTCACAGAATCACCCTTCATGATTCAAGCAAGGTTTTAATTTGCAAGCGCGATCCTCTGCAAAGCTATGTGCGGAGTTGCATGAACACTTTGTAACGCGCACAGAAACATCAAGGGCGAGCGAGCGATTTAGGGTTTAGGGGTTAGAGGCAGCGACCTCGAGGCAGCATAGCGAATGCCGTGAGTTTTATTATATTCTCTGGGGCTCCAGTTACCTGAGTAGTAGGTTACCAACATATATAATTATATAATCCAGCAACAGTAACCCAACAATTAGGTAACTGGAGCGCTAGGGAACCCTAAACCCTATAAACCCCTAAACCTTAAACCCTAAACCCCTAAACCCTAAACCACCCTAAACCCTATACCCTAAACCCCCCTAATTGGGCAGCTGAAAAGCAGCCTTTAAACGCAGCCGCCGATAAGTGCAGATTTTCACGGGTCGGGGCCGATGGTGCCACGGGTACCAAAACAAGGCAGAAAATCGTCGTTTAGTGCAANTTGGGCAGCTGAAAAGCAGCCTTTAAACGCAGCCGCCGATAAGTGCAGATTTTCACGGGTCGGGGCCGATGGTGCCACGGGTACCAAAACAAGGCAGAAAATCGTCGTTTAGTGCAATCGTTTGTAACGCACGTCTGCTGTGGTGTTTTCCAATGCTTTCCGGTGGCCCAAAATGAAGACAATGACTCGGGCATGTGGCGATTTCCTAAAAATCTCTAACAGCTGCAAAGAGTGTAAACGGCTGACATACAGGGCTGCCCGACGTATACAAAGTTGCATTTTCAGTGGAACTTGTGGCCTGGATTCCACGCTTTATTCTTGTAGAAAATTGCCCTCATCCGAACGGCCGGGCCGCCAACCAAAAAAACAAATGGAATGATAGCTGTCGCTTCTCGTCGGTGCTTCTCGTCGAACGTCCGGTGAAGTGTCAAAGAACCAGTGGAAAACCTTGGGAAAAAGCTAACAAGCACTTGAAACGCACTTGAAAAACACTGAAACGCACCTGGCCGTTTTCAATGCTTTAAAAACCCTTTTATGGCAGTCATAAATGCCCTGAAATAGATAAGCTGTTCTGTCTTCGGCCTGTGGCACTGCAAACCGTTTAGAACTGTACGTTTCGGCTTTTGCACAGGTGACGGGGGAACTGAGAACGTGAAAAGCTTATGGGTTTAGCACGGCTCATATACATAGGAGCAGCTGCGAGTCGAACGACGATTCGATCCAAGCCAAAACGTTCTGTGACGAGACCGGTGCAGGCTGCCGGTGAGGGAGCTGCTGGTCGAGGTACCTGGCCCAGGGCAGCTTGAGGTTTAGGGCCTGTTTAAAACAAAGAGTCGAGGTCAAAGTTGGCAATTGAACCGAGCTTTCGTTTTCTCTCGTGAGACCATGCTTGCGAGAGCCCTGCTAAGACTCGGCCTGCCTGGCAGCGGCAGTCCCTCGAACTGCCTTTACTTTGTCTTCTTCTGGGTCATGTCCAGGAAGGCGGCCAAGGAGAGCCTCTGGCGGGCAGGCACGAACGACCGCTCCAGGATCTTCATCATGGTCTGGTCGTGCGGCATCGTCTTTACGCAAACACGAACGGCCATATTGCGAATAGCGGCGGCTGTGCCCTCCTCCGTCTCCCGCACGAACGTCTTCGGAGGCATTCTCCAGAGCGACGCATCCTTGGGGCTGAAAATGTCGAAAAACGAGACGGCGGCCGCCCAGACGTCTGCAGAGCACGTCAGTCGCACCTGTTGGGGCAGTGTGTGATTCAAGGACGGCTTAACTTGGGCCTACAGTATATAGTGAAAGCATGAAACGGGTGCTTAGGCTGATGAAGATTGAGGGTGCCTCGGCATTTTCTCCCTTAATTAACTGTCCACACCTTCCGGTCGGCCGCCATGAGGCACTCGGGGCATCGAAAGGCTTCCGTGTAGGCACGGTTGCCGATCACGCAGCAAGCCTCTTGCACCATCTCCCGTGCCAGGCCGAAGTCCGCGATCGCGGCTCGATTGCCTTCGAAAACGAGAATATTACTCGGCTTCACGTCGAGATGCAAAAACGAACGTCCGTGCACGTACGAGAGGCCGACGAGGAACTGCTGAAACAGCGGGACCAGCGACTTGCGGCAGGCCAGCCAGCCGTCTCGGGCCGCCTTCAGCCTGCAGGCAGCAGCATGCAGGCTTTCGGTTGCCGGCTCCAGCACCAAGGCGGGTCGACCGAGCGAGCTGGTCAGAACGGCGAAGGCTCGAACGACATTTGGGTGCTGGCCGACGGACGTGAGCACGTCGAACTCCTCAGCGACGTCCACTCCACCTACAGCTGCCTGTCGCATGGGGTCTGGCAACGAACGGCCTTTGCCGACTTTGAGAACGAGGGGCTGCCCCAGAAAGCTTGTGCGAAAGACCAAGCCATACGCCCCGGCACCGATCTCCTCCAAAGGCCCAAGCGGCGACCCAAGAGTCCACGTCCAGATGTCCAGGAGGACGTCTTGCCTGTCTACAACCGGACTTCTGTCATCGTCCTCGCGAGGCATCCGGTCGTCTGCGGGCTCTTGGTCGGGAGAGGCCGGAAGCCCCTGCCCCCTTGTGAAAGCAGCGGCCTTCTTGCGATTTTCCTCGTAGGCCCGGTGAGCCTGGGCGAAAAACCTTTGGCGAACGTCCTTGCTCTTTTTGTGGTTCCTGAGTGCAAGCATAAGGCTTGGGATTCCGCTTGGCTTCTTCCTGCCTCTCTACTCAGTGTTTCGCCACAGAGTTAAAGGTTGGAGCGGGTCTGCAAAGCCTGGGGAGATAATTCCGGACCCAGAACTGTCAGATGGGAAGGTTGGAGGCCTCTAACTGCGGGCAGTGAACAAGACGAGCCACCGCAGAACCCAGACCTTTCAAACCACTCAGCTTCGATGATTCGGAATTAACGAGGCGATTTCACTGGCAACTGCCACGACAAGAACGAAACGACTGACTTTCTAGTCGGACGAAACTCATGGGTGCCGTCCCTATAGTTTATAAATTNTTCACTGGCAACTGCCACGACAAGAACGAAACGACTGACTTTCTAGTCGGACGAAACTCATGGGTGCCGTCCCTATAGTTTATAAATTGAGCAGGAGCACGAAGGTCTGAGTATCTGCCATGGGAAAACGTAGGAAAGTGACTCTGAATTCCTCGAAAATCAAACTTTCGCTAAAACCGCAACCCAAACTTAGAAGCACCCCAATCTCTTGACTCAAACATGAAATTACCCTCAAAGTGNAGCTTCGATGATTCGGAATTAACGAGGCGATTTCACTGGCAACTGCCACGACAAGAACGAAACGACTGACTTTCTAGTCGGACGAAACTCATGGGTGCCGTCCCTATAGTTTATAAATTTATAAATTGAGCAGGAGCACGAAGGTCTGAGTATCTGCCGTGGGAAAACGTAGGAAAGTGACTCTGAATTCCTCGAAAATCAAACTTTCGCTAAAACCGCAACCCAAACTTAGAAGCNTGGGAAAACGTAGGAAAGTGACTCTGAATTCCTCGAAAATCAAACTTTCGCTAAAACCGCAACCCAAACTTAGAAGCACCCCAATCTCTTGACTCAAACATGAAATTACCCTCAAAGTGCGACCCCCCTGGTAAGCCAAAAACCCACAACCCTCTGATTCCCCTCTAGTCCCGAAGCTGTAGGAAATCCTAAACCTGAACCTAGGACCTGAGACTTTGGCTTCAAATAACAAAGTCTTAAAGCTGCTGCCGAATTCAAGCGAAGGCACCACTTCTTCTTCATGGCATTTTTATCTCGAAGCATCCGCTTACCTCGGATGCGGAAACGAGAGGCCTGAGCGACCGTAAGGCCTTCTCGAGCGACCCATCCGCAAAACAAGGACCAGGCACTCGCTTGCCTCACGCCTCCTGTGTCGGCCAAGGTAGGCCGGCCCATGGCAGCTACTTGCCAGCCTGTCAACTAGACTACCAAGAAGCCGAAGCTGCAGCCGGACGTTCAGAACTTCTCTGTTTGCAAGGCTGCTGACGTCTAAGCTGCAAAAACTGGAAACTGGCAAGCGGTGCTGTAAGAAGAAAGTAAAGCTTTGCAGACAAGCGAGTCGGAGCATCGAGCCTGCAGCATCCAAGGGAGGATCGCGAGCTTCCTGCCCTGCACGTGGACCTTAGCGACACAGAGGGGACGGGTGGAGAATCTGGATTTCTGAGTCTTACTTACAGGGCAGGGCAAAATGACGCTGCCGGCTCGACACAACTGCAGTTCCAAGAAGTCGAGCTACAGCCGTGAGCTTCGCAAGGTTCGGACAGTTTTTTTGTCCTGGCAGGTGCCTCGTGCAGCTCCACAGAGTTGAGTGACCCAGACCTTCCAGAGTCGAGAGGTCAGGGCCACACGCTCGGCCTTCTGCCTGCACCGTCCGGCGAGGAAAAGCTCACGCCGACGACGAAAGAGCCACTCCGACGACGACAGACTCATGCCGAGGACCCACCGAGCTTCTGCAGGATGACCTGTGCCTCCTCAGAGATCTCCAGACCCTCGAACGTGTCTGCCCACTTCCACGCCTGACGAATGACCTCGGAGCCCGCCCTCTTGCTTCCCACCGCAGTCCACGAAATGCTCCGAGAGGCATGGGCCCAACGGGCACTGTAGGACAGCTTCCAACGACCGTTTAGGTCGTCCCGGTAGGCCCGCACGTGTCCCGGCAGGCAGACCTGCACCGCCCGATCGATGTTCTCATTGCAGTCCGCATAGCACCGCTTGACAGCGGTCGCCTTGTCCCTCGCCGCCTTGGCCTCCCGCTTCTCCTTCTCCTTTCGGGCGGCCTGCGCGGCTTTGAAGGGCGGCCGCCGAGCGAACGTCTTGGACACGTGCTCGAATGTCCTGATGCCACGCTTCCTCACGTCTGCTGCCGACTGCTGAGTTGCTCGCCTTTTCGCCAGCTGCTGCAATGCTTGGTCTTGATCGGCCGCGAGCATGGTGTCACGAATGACCTCCTCGAGGTCGACGCCAGCTCCCTCGCCCCATGTGGCGGCCTCTTGCCTGTTAAGCAGGCGGCCGACCACTTCTTCCTTTGTCAGGGACGCATCGAGCGACAGCATGCAAGCGATCGCCAGGCGGTCGTCCTCCTCGTGGCCGGGCTCGTCTGAGTCGAACGTCCAGCCTTTGCTTGCTGCCAGTCTTCGCAAGGCCCATTCAGGCACCCCGGCAAAGCCGTTCTGTTCCTGGTGCACGAGCAACGGTCGCTTGGCCTCTACCTTGAAGGTGATGCCGAGTGGCCGACGTTCGCCCAAGGATCTCGCACCTCAGCCCCAAAGCAGAAAACAGCACGCCGATGAATTACGCAAGTATTACAAAAAATGATCACACCCTCCACCTTTATGATTGACACAGCTGCCTTGCAACCTCTATAATACTATAAGACTATAAACTAAGACTATATGCTCTACCCAAGTTGCAGGACGTGCCAACCTATAGGGCTGTCTCCTCGAAGAAAAACGCACNTTGACACAGCTGCCTTGCAACCTCTATAATACTATAAGACTATAAACTAAGACTATATGCTCTACCCAAGTTGCAGGACGTGCCAACCTATAGGGCTGTCTCCTCGAAGAAAAACGCACACCTTCCAAATTCCCTTGCCCAAAGAAACATTAAGAAGCTGTTTAGCTGTGTACATTTAAGCTAGACTCTAGGGACCTTATAATAGANAGAAACATTAAGAAGCTGTTTAGCTGTGTACATTTAAGCTAGACTCTAGGGACCTTATAATAGAGCTTTGATCTTGCTGGGCTTTACGGGGCTCGGTAGGTCGGCTTGGGCTAGACAGGGGCTGATTATCTCTAGGGCCTACCCATTAAGGGGTTGGAAAATTGCTCGTCTTGGAGGTTTCCCGCCATTCAGGAAGGCGGTCTTGGGCGGCTTGGCTGGGAGGCTTTGTGAGCAAAACCCTTCCAAAGGAGCCAGGACACGCTGCGGCGACGTGGCCACCAGTTCGACAACCTCCACGTTCTCGTCCCGCATATGCATCCAGGAGAGNGGCTTGGCTGGGAGGCTTTGTGAGCAAAACCCTTCCAAAGGAGCCAGGACACGCTGCGGCGACGTGGCCACCAGTTCGACAACCTCCACGTTCTCGTCCCGCATATGCATCCAGGAGAGCGACGCGACATCGGCCTGCAAAACGAGCCTCTCGTGGCCGTCGCCCAAGGGCTCCAGTTTCGCTGGCCAGACTAATGCAGCCCGCCCGTAGGTTCGAACGACGTAGCACGGGTCGAGACCCGGAAAAAGCAGCCCGTGGCCTTCAGGGGCGAACGACGCCCACCAGGCCGTTTCCAGGAACGACCAGTCGAGCTTTTCGCGAACGACCTTGCTCAAGAGGGCAAACGCCGCCAGCCCGGCCTGCTCGCTGTCGGGGGTCGGCGACGACCACGTTCGACTCTTGCTCACGCCCTGCAGCAAGGCCTCCTCCACGGTCTCCTCGTCGAGGACCTCGACTTCGGGAACCGCCAAGGAGGAACAGCTCGAGTCCCGCCGAGCGGCTCTCTTCTTCCGCACGAACCAGTCGTCCGCCTCGAAGGACTGGGGAACGGTCACCAGAGTCCCACAAGGGACCTCCGAACGGCCGTAGGACCCGAGCAGCTTCTTTTTCGACAGGCCGTGCCAGCCTTCAAGACGGCCAACGGTTTTCGACGTGCCGTTTCGCTGCTCCGCTTCTCGTTGGACCCTGTTCCCGTCCTCGACGAGCTTGCTGTTGAGCAGACCGCCCCAGCTGTCGCTCAGCCAGGCGAACGTCTCGGGCGGCACCTCCAGGAACGACGCAGCTCTCAGCTCCGAGAGACACTTGGCCATGACCGGCCCCGTGGCTGGGTGGCCCTCGAGCAGCTTCTTCGCCTCGAGAGACCCTGAGGCCGACACAGCCTGGACAGTCTTGTCCACTTGCTCAAGAAACCGCAAGCTGGCCTGCCGAAAAACCGTGGACTCGTGCAACAGACCGGCCGTCGAACCCCAGCCGTTGGTCGAGTTCAGCTGCGAGCCACAGCGAAACCGCAGCAGGCAGTGTGTCAGCTTCGTCACCCTGCGAGCGACGGTGTCCTGCCAAACCGTAGCGGCTTCTCGGTCGTCCGCCGAGCCTGCAGGGTCGAGCATGGAGAGGTCTAGGCCGAGCCTCTCCAACCCTGCCAGGTCCGAAAGCCGAACGACGTGCTGGCGGGCCGTGTCCATATAGGACCAGTGGGCCCAGCTGCTGTAGTACAGCACGGTCGACTTCCGGCTTCGCAGCTCCTCGAGCATCTTGGAACAGCGAAGGCCTTCGGGCTGCAGTACGTAGAAAACANTGTCCATATAGGACCAGTGGGCCCAGCTGCTGTAGTACAGCACGGTCGACTTCCGGCTTCGCAGCTCCTCGAGCATCTTGGAACAGCGAAGGCCTTCGGGCTGCAGTACGTAGAAAACAAAGAAATTTTCCGTTTAACCGGGTGTTCTAGATGTATCCGGGTGTTCTGGTCTTGAGCAGTCGCACCCGCGGATTTGAGCCAAAGACTATTACTATCCTACATATCATGTTTATCCCATNAAGAAATTTTCCGTTTAACCGGGTGTTCTAGATGTATCCGGGTGTTCTGGTCTTGAGCAGTCGCACCCGCGGATTTGAGCCAAAGACTATTACTATCCTACATATCATGTTTATCCCATCATCACATAATAGTAGTCGCATGCTACTGACCACCGCAACCTAATGAGCCCAGCCAACCGCCCCCGACAAGCCAACAAAGCCGTACAGAACCAGCCCGAGCCAGCCCAAATACATACCTACATACATATATGCACAAATAGGCCCAGAAATCATATATACACAGTAGAAATTACAGTACATTCTTTGTTTGGGAGTTTTCCGAAAGCTTCGAAAACTAGGGGCTCGCGAAGGAGCGCGGTAAGGGCGAAGCCCATCAAAAGTTGACATGCGAAATCATATAATATACACCATAAATTATGATATCATATTTTTTTGTACTATAATCTCAGTCCAGTAGCAGCTTTGAGGCGATAGCTGGGTTCGAATATTATTTTGAAAGGGGTCTTCAGGTTCAGATTTTATGATGGGAACATTAAATTGGCTTTGCACAGCAGTCGATCCTTGCAAAGAGGAGTCTATCAAGGCACAAAGACCGCAGAAAGCATCAGGCCTGTCCGGCTTGGATGCGACTCCTGGACCTTGAAAGCCTCTATGCAGGATGGGGGTATCCGGGATTCAGCTTCGCTGAGATCCCACTCACACGAGTTCACGCACAGCCAGAAGTGACGGGGCAGGATTAACAAGGAAGCTTGGGCTGCTGTGATCTCCGATCCGGCAGCAAAGCATCCCGTGCAACCCAAGTGTCGTTGACTGTGACCATTTGAACTTGGTACACAAGATTGAGCCTAAGAGTAAGCTCAGAGTCAGTAAATATTATTATTAGAACAGAAGTTAGCAGTAGCAGCAGGAGCAGCAGTAGCAAAAGCAGTAGCAGTAAAGCAGTAGCAGTAAGCAGCAAGCAGTAGCAGTAGCAGTAGCAGTAGCAGTAGCAGGAGCAGGAGCAGGAGCAGGAGCAGGAGCAGCGGCAGCAGTAGCAGTAATAGCAGTAGTAGTAGCAGCAGTAGTGGTAGTGAAGCAGTAGCAGTGGCAATAGTAAAGTAGCAGCAGTTGTAGTTGATGTAGTAATAGCAGTAGTTGAAGTAGAACAGTAGTAGTAGTAGTACNGAAGCAGTAGCAGTGGCAATAGTAAAGTAGCAGCAGTTGTAGTTGATGTAGTAATAGCAGTAGTTGAAGTAGAACAGTAGTAGTAGTAGTACAGTAGTAGTAGTAGTAGTAGTAGTAGTAGTAATAGTAGTAGTAGTAGTAGTTGGGAGAGTGGAGTGGAGTGGGGAGTAGAAGGTTTCGTATTCTGTGAGGATTTACGATCTTAAGGAAACCTGGGGCCGCCGGTCATTCTCTCTGGAAGGGNTAGTAGTAGTAGCAGCAGTAGTGGTAGTGAAGCAGTAGCAGTGGCAATAGTAAAGTAGCAGCAGTTGTAGTTGATGTAGTAATAGCAGTAGTTGAAGTAGAACAGTAGTAGTAGTAGTAGTACAGTAGTAGTAGTAGTAGTAGTAGTAGTAGTAGTAGTAATAGTAGTAGTAGTAGTAGTAGTAGTTGGGAGAGTGGAGTGGAGTGGGGAGTAGAAGGTTTCGTATTCTGTGAGGATTTACGATCTTAAGGAAACCTGGGGCCGCCGGTCATTCTCTCTGGAAGGGNGTGGGGAGTAGAAGGTTTCGTATTCTGTGAGGATTTACGATCTTAAGGAAACCTGGGGCCGCCGGTCATTCTCTCTGGAAGGGCATGGCATCAGCTGCAACCGCAGCTCACACACGTGGTCAACGGCCACGTTGCTCCTTCCGTTGGGGAGTTTCAGAGGTTCAGAGCTTCAGCTGTGGAGTACAAGTATTTTGTATTGGGATTCAACATGCAGCAATGGGCACAGTCCTCCATAGCCAAGGCCAGGCATGCCTCCGAGATACTCGGAGGCCTCAGGGTTTACGGTTCAGGGGAAAATTGCGGCTTAAGCCTTCAGCTGGATTGAAAGCACCTGAGGTAACGCTTCACGTTTTTATGCACGGGAGCTCGGAAAGTCTGCACGGTGAGGCTGTCACGCTCTAGTGATCGTGTGGGATCTTGATCATCAGCACTCCGTCGGACGACGATCACTTGTCGTCATCCTCATTGATCAATCTCTTCGTCTTCCACAAAGGCGATGCCTTCTTCCTCGTACTCTTCATCATCCCCCCACGCTGTGTCATCCTCTTCGTCTGCGGGGCATTTCACGACGCTCTCCTTCAACTTGTCCACAGCCGCCTTCACCATGGATGCCTTAAAGGTTGAGTTCTATGTTCAGGCTTCGCTGATGATTTCACGGACAAGAGTCTTTCGTGGATGATGCGACAAAGATGCATGCAACGCCTTCATGTCGATGATGGATTTGCCTTCCTGGAGGTGCTTTCTGCACGCTTCCTTGCAGCACACAACACTAAAGAATGCAAGGGCCGCTCAATGCAATGACAAGAAAATGCTACCCTGCTACCCTATCCAGCTGAAGCTCTGCGATCTCCTCCATCTGTTGCGGTGTCAATCCTTCAACATCCTGAACCTTCAGCGGCTATCGACGGTATCGAATGAAAGACTGTGACTCTGAAAGCCCACAATGTACCCAAAAAATTACGAAGAAGAAGAGCTAAAATAACAAAACCTCAAACAATACAATAGCAAAAAATTAAACAATAAACATAAAACAAAGCATCACGAATCATAATGTCAAGAAGCATTATGGATCTGTTGCCAACCTGATGGCACAGCGGGGTTGGACATCTTGATGCCCCAGTGGTGNCCAGCTGAAGCTCTGCGATCTCCTCCATCTGTTGCGGTGTCAATCCTTCAACATCCTGAACCTTCAGCGGCTATCGACGGTATCGAATGAAAGACTGTGACTCTGAAAGCCCACAATGTGCCCAAAAAATTACGAAGAAGAAGAGCTAAAATAACAAAACCTCAAACAATACAATAGCAAAAAAATTAAACAATAAACATAAAACAAAGCATCACGAATCATAATGTCAAGAAGCATTANAAAAAATTAAACAATAAACATAAAACAAAGCATCACGAATCATAATGTCAAGAAGCATTATGGATCTGTTGCCAACCTGATGGCACAGCGGGGTTGGACATCTTGATGCCCCAGTGGTGCCGACCCTGCGAATCGTATCTGCACTTGCGGTACTGTGTCGGCTTCGGTGCAGCTGACTTAGCAGCGGCTGGCTTCTTCATCTTAGCCGGCTTGCTCTTGCTTTTGGCCTTGGGCTTCTTGAGCTCATCATCAATGTCATCCTGTTGCTCGTGCCCAGGCTCCCGAGGCTCACTGGCATTCATCTTCTTCTTCTTGAGCGCCGACTTTCTTGTGGCGGCAGGTGGGGCCTCGTCACTCATGTCACCCTCATCGTGCTTCTTGGTCGTCTTCTCGAGCGGCGGTTTTTCGTTCACTGCAGGCGGGTCGTCATCACCACCATCATCCGCAGCATCAGATTCATTCTCACCCTTGGCACTGATGCTCTTCTTCTTCTTCTTCTTGGATTCTGTGGTCTCATCCTTGGTACTGATCCTCTTAGTTTTTCTCTTTTTCTTGGATACTGCGGCTGCCGGCTTGAACTTGCCCTTCGGGCCCTTGGCTTTCTTGGGCCCGGCCGACTTGCCTTCACTCATCTCCGAAGGGCACAGCTCCTCATGCTCTTCGTCACTTAGTTTGCTTACCGCTTCGAGGGGCATGGCAGTTTCAAACTGCTGGCAAATGAAAAAGGTCATCTAAGCCCTACAATGGGAACTCAGAGCTGGCGTCTTCAGCAACGAAAACAAGGACGTGATCCACCAACGACAACCGTCGGCAGCTAGCATCTGGATATGTAGCAGGCTGAGACTTTTGAGGCAACCCATAGAGGGCCGACAGCGATACCGGGAGAATCATGCCCAGAAGAGCACAGCAACGCTCAGGATCACAATGGATGTGTGCCAATGATTGAAATGTGATTTAAGTACAGCACTCTGGGCCGTTGATGGGCGACCATGTTTTGACACATGGTTCCTCATGATGCCGAAAATCAAGCACTCTTGTACACCAGGAGCACTCATGACCTTAAAAGCGCCTCGCACATGGCACGACGCATGTGTCTTAGACCAAGCGCATGCAGTGTCGCGCAGGAAGCGAAATTTTCGCGTAGAGGAAAAATTTGGGCTTCAGCGGTGTCAGGGTCCCACTCATGGCCATGTCCACTTCCCAGCATACGCTGGCCACACCAGCACTGCCTGTCATCAACTTGTCGAAGCTTCCTGCAAGCTTGGACCCGAAGACAGAGGATCGGATGTTAGCGGTCTCGGTCGACTCGCTGCTCCCTTTCGGGACAAACACATTGACGGTGCTGCGAGGTTTGACAATGTAGCGCCAGGGCATCGGGTTGCCGTCCTCACGATGGTTCACGATTGTGGAAACCCCGGCCGCATCTAATGACAAGTTTAACTACAACAACCACCAGCTCAATAAGTCCTCTGTGGTCCGCGGCTCGCAGTCATGGTCTGTTAGCCGGACTTCCGGGATGCCCTCTGCGGCCGCCACATCATGCACAATCTCGCACAAGTTCTTGGGGGTCTTTTTGTGGCCCTGCTCCGAACGCTCAATCAAAATCATAACATTCAGATCGCTCTCCAAGATCCAAGCGATCTCCGTCGTCTTGCTCTGTCGGGCCATACCTTGTCAATATGCAGCTGCACATGAGCCTAGACCTGAAGCCTTATGAACCCTCAACCATTTGGCAGAAACAATCAACGCTGCTAAGGTGCTCAAGGATTTCTCTTCAAAATTACCAAGCCCGAATCCGAAGAGCTCACCCGGGCCCGTCTTCACCGTCTTGTCCGANAAAATTACCAAGCCCGAATCCGAAGAGCTCACCCGGGCCCGTCTTCACCGTCTTGTCCGACCGGTTACACATCCACAGCTTGCCGTCCGCTGTCAAAGACACAGTCACTTCGCACCCCGCTGCCTGACACGTCGCTGTGATCCTGAATTTACTTTGCGGATTTAATCACAGATGCCTACTAACACACGGGCGAGGCTCAAGGTCACACACAACTCAAGGCATCACATTTAACATTGTAANACCCTCAACCATTTGGCAGAAACAATCAACGCTGCTAAGGTGCTCAAGGATTTCTCTTCAAAATTACCAAGCCCGAATCCGAAGAGCTCACCCGGGCCCGTCTTCACCGTCTTGTCCGATCGGTTACACATCCACAGCTTGCCGTCCGCTGTCAAAGACACAGTCACTTCGCACCCCGTTGCCTGACACGTCGCTGTGATCCTGAATTTACTTTGCGGATTTAATCACAGATGCCTACTNTGCCTGACACGTCGCTGTGATCCTGAATTTACTTTGCGGATTTAATCACAGATGCCTACTAACACACGGGCGAGGCTCAAGGTCACACACAACTCAAGGCATCACATTTAACATTGTAATTGTTGCTAGAGTTTCACGGAGCTGGACTCCAGCTCTTCCATGTTCAACATATCCTCTGGCACGTGCTGCTTCCACGGGTTGATCACATGCTCAGTCTGGTTGTACACTGGCCGGCCCACTGTCCGACCCTCATCTCGTCTTGTGCCGCTGCCACTTGCGGTGGGGCCACTGCGGGCTGCACGCAGATTCTGCAGCAACATCTTGTTCTTTTCCGCAAACTGTGCAATTTTCTGCTCCAAGGCCGGAACGTGATCCAACAAACTGTCCCTCACGGAGTCGGGAAGCCTGACAGTTTCCGCACAAACCAAAGCTGACTTTATAGAGCTGTCCAAATTATTGGGGAAGCAGGGGCACTATGACATTCACGTGAGCCGCGGGGTCTAGAGTTCTAAGAGTCTGCTGCTGTGGCGAGCATGTGCTCGTTGCGATTCCTCTTGTCTTCTGTTGTTTTCTTTCGCAAGGAGTGGGCCTGGCATCTGGCAAAGAAATTGAATGTCAATGTATCCTGGGACAGCACCCGTACCCCTTTCCCTCCCCCCCCCCCTTGCAATGGCTCGGTCCACGCCAAGAAACACCAAATTGCCGTCTTGAATTGCGAGCACATCCAGAGTGGGGAGCACGGGCGGATCGACAGCCTCTGGACGCTCCTTTGCGCCCGCTTCCGAACTGCTGTCCCACCACTCCTTCACTGCACCCAACACATTCAAAGCAATGCTCCCAACAAACCCGCCAAGAACGAACAGAAACCGCATTTCATTCATTCTGATACGACAGGCCACTTTCAGTAGCAGGGTTCTCGCGTGCAGCCTCTTCTCTTCCACCTCGTCGAAGGTAAAGTCTCCTTCCCCGTGGAAGGCGAAGAAGCGAAAAAGCATATCTTGTGTCCCCGGCTGCTTCAACTCTGGAAGCTGCAAGGTCAAAACAGCCCGTCCAAACTCGTTCCACCTGATCGAAGCCAGAACTGCCAAGGTTGCGCAAAATGCATCATGTCTCACTAGTTGCATGCTCAGGGTGCTTGTTCGGAATGAGTTCGACCACTGTCAGAGAGGATCGAGTCGCCATGGGCACGTTGACAAGCAGTGAGTTCAAGATGTCGACCGTCCCGGGGACGCCTCTCTGCTGCACCTGATTTTGAATCCAAGCGCAATGGAGCACTGCCGTTATTCTTATCATTGTTCTTCGATTGCAACTAACTGCATGCCCTGGACTCATGATGACGTTGTTCGATGGCAGACATGCACTGATGCATGATACTTAATTCTAGACGACTGCTGGCATCATATCATGTCCGACTGCAAATCATTAAATGGGCTCGAGCATGATGACTTCTTTCAATTGAATGCACTCTTTGATGGATAACAAAACCCACTGGAGACGTCATGACTCTCGTTGGACTGCGACCGCACTGACTGGAAGCTCATGTCGTTTGATTGCAACTGTATCGACAGAACCAGACCGGAGGCATCATCACAATGTATCATTCACACGAGGCATCTAAACTTAATGATGTTCGACTGCGACCGAGTGCAACAGACACTGGGCCAGCGGCTCGCTCACGAGGCCCTGCCGGGCGATCAACGTCGTCGGACAGGAGATCCGACACGCGAGCTCGGGTGATTGGCCCGATCCCGCCCAGGAGCGCCTTGCTTTTCTCCCACAGCCAGCTGTCGGTCTGGACCGGCGATGAAACCATAAAGCCTCGGCTGCCACAGAACCAAGCCCCATCACTCAAGAATCCCAGCTGATTTAGTAATGATTGCAGCCGTCCAGCACAGCTGACCACGTTTGCGGCGGTCGTTGCCATGCCCAGTCTCGCCGAAATTCAGGAAGACTTCGTGTGTGTTTAAGTTCCTGAGATTCGCAAGAGTAACATGAAAAGATGCGTGGAGGCAGGAGAACCCATACATCTCAATATAACATCAGACGTGGCACTTCATGAGCATGTCTTCAAGAAGCCTTCTGTTCTTCACCAACGATGTGTTCAGGACATTACTGTGGGGCATTGGCATCAGCACGAACAACAGCGCATTGGGGTTTGTCTCCAATATTGTCTTTGCTGCCTCCACCGCCTCGTCCAGGATTGTGGGCCCTCAGTCACTTATTAATTACTAGTTGCACGCCAAAGCCACTTTTTGTTATTACTGACTGGGATACGATGACTCTGCAGTAGGATCAAGGCTGGCCGATGGCCAAATAGTCACGTCCATCATAAGAAGGAGAGGGGCGCACCTTATTCCATGAGTGCCGGGATTCATGAGGACCAGCGAGGAGGACCACTTCAATAANGTAGGATCAAGGCTGGCCGATGGCCAAATAGTCACGTCCATCATAAGAAGGAGAGGGGCGCACCTTATTCCATGAGTGCCGGGATTCATGAGGACCAGCGAGGAGGACCACTTCAATAAAGAAAGTTTAGCCAGGCCACACATCCGTGGTTCCATGTGCACGTCGGTGGTGAATCAAGGCAGCTTGAAGTTCTTTCACATTCTGCGGGTTGTGATGGTAAACATGATGGCATGCCATCCAAGTCTCAGCAGCCGCTTTGCCCTTTGCATACCGACGGTTGANTCTTTCACATTCTGCGGGTTGTGATGGTAAACATGATGGCATGCCATCCAAGTCTCAGCAGCCGCTTTGCCCTTTGCATACCGACGGTTGATGTAGGCCAGGTCCAGATTGGCCTGTTACAAAGTTGTATACATCATGTGTTTGGGAACATACTACAAGTCCTCTCAGCTTCTGACTTGTGACATGTCTTTCCTGTGTGTTCAAAAGGCCCGCCTTCCGGGTCTCCTCATCTTGCACTCTGGAGCAATACTTCAGGAGTGCATCCATGTCCTGCTGCACAACGAGCTCGCACCTTTCGAAGCTTGCTTTCGCAAGGTCCGCAGCCAACCTGAGCTAGAAGACTCCAAAGATCTAGCTGTGAAATGCGGATTCTCACATAGTCACGTCACTTCGCATCCGCAGCATTCTTCTTATCCTGCACCTGCAAACCAGCTTTGCTCACAGGCAGGGCTTCTGCACTGATTTTAAAATATGGTTGCTTTNTGCGGATTCTCACATAGTCACGTCACTTCGCATCCGCAGCATTCTTCTTATCCTGCACCTGCAAACCAGCTTTGCTCACAGGCAGGGCTTCTGCACTGATTTTAAAATATGGTTGCTTTGCATTCAACTTCTGCTACACTACACATTGTTCACGAAAGCACCTGCTTGTCAAACTTTGCAACGGCGGCACGGAAGACGGCAACATCTCTGAGTTCTGCCGGTGGCACGGANGTTGCTTTGCATTCAACTTCTGCTACACTACACATTGTTCACGAAAGCACCTGCTTGTCAAACTTTGCAACGGCGGCACGGAAGACGGCAACATCTCTGAGTTCTGCCGGTGGCACGGACGAGCTGCCCAGCTGAAGCAGGTCTGCATCCATGTGTTTCGCCATGAACCTGAGTCTTCTCAGGAACGGAAACCTGCAACAAAACGCCACAAGTGCAAAACAAGACATGCATTCATCCGAAAAGCGCTTTCATGACATTGTCCTTCTCAGCTTCAACGAAAGCTGCCGGGTGCTTACTCCTCCAAACATCCATGCAGTGCTGGAACATCGCACAGCTTCGCAGCAGACTTTCCTTGGGTCTCAGTGCATTAGCAGCAAAAGCTCCATCATTGACACATGCTTAGACTGACAATGACAAGACTGTGACGCATTCACACCCTGTGCGCCCTAAGCCACATCTAGTATTAGACACCCGTTGCATTCAGCTCACTCACACTGACTGACTGACACCTACACACACAGTCAGTCAGACTTCACATGATGAGGCAACCCGGCAAAGACACGAGGTCATGAGATGTATAATGCTGCGCAAACTGACTGAGTGCCGTATGACACAAAGTCCGAAGAGCGGCGACTGACTCTGCACGCCATGGACTGTCATGTATCGTAACTTTCTTGAATTCAATCTACTGTTGTCTCTCCCTGTCTTTGTCCCGGTCTCTCCGTCTCTCTCTGCTCCCAAGCCATTGAAACTATTCGTTTATTCTATCCCTATTTAGCCCCAACCCACCGCAAGACTGTTTCAGAAGGAGTCTCCAAGTCCGGCGTCTTCCAAGCTTTTCGCATTTTCACATGCATCGATAAGATGTCGCTGTTCATTCGCTCCAAAAGAAGTGATAGAACCGCTGGCGAGTTCCCAAGGGTCTCCCGCCAGGCCCCACCGTTCAGAGAGTCACCGCAGCAAAAGTTGCGATTGAATAACCCGCTGGCAAGAGCATCATGTGTCACAAACTTGGCCATGCCGTGATTCCTGGACGAACCACTACTATTATTCAATTCGAACATGCTTGAAGCATGAAATTAAAGCCGTCAGGAACCTGCCTGACGAGCTCGCTGAGGCGGAGCACGGTCTGCTCATCGACGGCATTCATCAAATTGAGCGCTGCTTGGGACTCTGCACGGCCCAGGTCGTAGGCGTCGGCCAGCTCTTTGGCTTTGTTCCAAGCCTGCAGAATGATAAGGTATCATTGGCATAGAATATTGATGTCACACGGGCTGGAACCATTTCAGATTTAACGACTGCTCTTGAACAACCCTCCGATGTACGAGCTTGGATAGCAGGACTCACCAAAAGTTCAAGGCTTTGGCATTAAAAGTCTGACACACTAACTACTACCCGAGAAATACCGACAAATCAATGCCCATCCTTGCACTCTGGCCTGAAACCCGCCCTTCTCGCTGCGATCCATGCTTGACAAGACCCGTAGTTGCCGAAGCAGGTTGAAGCAGTTCGGCTTGCGCCGCACCGCCGATTGCAGTGTTATGCCTGGCACATTGGAATTGAAGTGACAGTGACACTTGAAGTCTATGCTAAAAGAACGGAAGCCAAATAATAACATGTTTCAAACCCAGGAATGCGCCTCTGTTCTGCAACACCAACAAGCTGATGTCGTCTTGTCCCGGCAGAACGCAGACATTGGCCTCCACGGTCGACAGGCTCTTCTGAAGCTGCGCTGGCCATGCCTGCCAGGAATGTATATATATATAATACAATACAATACAACACAACACAACACAATACAAGACAAGACAAGACAAGACAAGACAAGACAATACAATATAATACAATATAATACAATATAATATAATATAAATTAATATTAATATTAATATTAATAGTAATAGTAATATTATTAATATTAATATTAATATTAATATTAATATTGATAATATTAATATTAATATTAATATCAATATCAATATTAATATTAATATTAACATTAATATTAATATTAATATTATATATTAATATGAATATTAATATGAATATTAATATGAATATTAATATTAATATTAATATTAATATGAATATTACTATTAATATTAATATGAATATTAATATTAATATGAATATAAATATTAATTAAGCAGATGCACCACTGCGAGATGGCAAACAACTGACACTGAATCTGCGGACCTCGAGAAAGGACGGATTCTCGTAGGCACAACACATGACGATGTTTGCGCACACCGACCGGGTCCACCCTTTCACAAAGACCAGGTCGTGAGGAGCAAGTAGCCCCTTTGCACTCTTTGCCACGTCCCCGGAGCTCAGACGGATGCGTGGCGCCAAACCAGCATCCGGCCTTGAGCAAGAAATTGCCATCCTCTCCGTCCCTGCTGTGCTTGCACATGTCTGGAATCTTAGTTGAGGGTCAATGACAAACGCAACAAGACAAATAATCATAATAGTCTTACTTGTCACCTACCTCAGCACTCACTGCGACTCATCAAGTCAAAGGGCCCGTTGAGCACCACGAGTTGACACAGGGACGTAATGACATCCTGCGTGCTAGCACTTGCCATTGCATTATTACCATGTGGTCTGACGTTGCATTATCATGACTCTTGCGATGCAGATGACAATGACCCTGCACTCTGTCCGGCTCCAGTATCCCCTTCATTCCGCAATTTGAATCAAAGGGGAGCTGCCACGGGCGAAGATATCGCACGCCGTCTGTCATGAGATCCGTTGCATATGTCCTGGACAGAACTTTTAAATGTAATTCCATGGAATCATGAGGAATGACTGCCATGGAAGCAGGAGCACTAAGAAAGACTTCCTCAATGAGGCTCGTGCACTTCTGGGTCTGCTGGGAAGGTCTCCTCCATCCACTGCAAGAACGGGAGCAGCTCTGCCTGCGCATCAGGCCGATCCTGCATATGCAGCCATTTCAGACCGTCGATGTGCCTGGGTCGGGAATTTCTTCTCGAGATACACCTCCATGGAGCCACCAGACTCCAAGCAATTCCCCCTTGGGCGAATTTCACACCAAAGACTTCACACGCGAGAAACCATCCCTGAAATGTTGGATGCTGAGGACTCTGCATCCATTCCATGAAGATCCGCATGTGAGGAAGATCAATCCCGATGGGCGCAGATTCAATGCTGCTTGTGGACATTCCCCTCTTGGGGGTCTTTGGCGGAGCTGACGCCTGGCCCCCTCCCGACTTGCGCTTGCCGGGCATGGTGACGGTGGCAAGACTAAGTCAGGTGTGGCACTTTCCCACACGCCTAGAAGCCAAATCTCATCCCGCAAAAAAGCTGAAAAATGTGTCTCCCAGGTCAAACTGAATGCAAACGCTTTCGGATGTGCATGACAGTCTCAGTCTGCGGCATTTGCTCAACGCTGACACTGCCTCCGCACAAAGACCGCAAACACTTGACAAGCTTGGAGTCTATCCGCGACTGGCCTTCTTATGTGAGGTCCCAACTTTCCTTCATCTTCAAAAACCTAGGAGAAAAGTTATCCTAAATCTGATCCTTTCTTCAGGGGTTCTACTTCTAAGATCCCTGCAGAAGGCGGGTGGTTCCAAATGTCAAGCAGTTACACCTCCAACAAGTTCTGAGATCCAACACCAAAAAAGTCCTGCACCTCTATGTAGCTTAGTTTACACAGCCGCTGACCCTACAGAAAGGCTTATTGTCGGGCGCGGGTTTCTGCATGGGCAGGCTTTTGAACCCTAAGCCCCTAAGTCTTGCATCAACTGGCAATGAGACCTCAATTCCGGCACGTAGCCCGTATCGTGCAGCAGCAACAGACGAGCAACCGATTCCAATCCCAGGTTTCCAGGTCAAATACACTTTGTCTCTGGAGGACCGCCCTGNGCAGCAGCAACAGACGAGCAACCGATTCCAATCCCAGGTTTCCAGGTCAAATACACTTTGTCTCTGGAGGACCGCCCTGAGCCCCAAATCCCTAAACCCTGAAGCACAAGACGCTAAACTCAAAACCCTAGACCCTGAATACCCAAAACCCGAATCCCTGAAATCCCAAAGCCTGAACCCAAAGCAAACAGAAGGAGATAGACTCATCAACACTGAGCCCTGACTCCTATACCGTACTT
>BGNK01004532.1:13146-52954 GCA_003297005.1 Symbiodinium sp. clade A Y106
GTGGTACAGTTCCAGGGCCAGCGGGTTGCGACCAAACGCACTTTCGATGCGGAGCTGCAGACAGCACTTCGGAACGACATCCGCAACACAGGTTCCGAAGTCGCAATGCTCTGGGGCCAGGGCCTTGATCAAATCTATAACCGGATCATAGCGCTCTTGCGAAAGCATGAGCCACGTCACCCGGAAGGGTTTGACATCTTTATTTCCTGGACGGGGAACGACGTGTATGGCAAGTGGGGATAATAAGGCTTTCACTTGGCATCACCAGTCCCCCTGGGTCAAGGAAACTGCAGAGATGGCACGCAAGGCTTTCGAATGGCCCATGAAGCAGCTCAAGAAGGTGCAGGCCGATATGGATAGAGTCGCCGGCCGCCCTAACGGATCGGCCTGGCGTGAAGTCCGTCACCCTGATCCATGGGCCCCAGAACGGCTTTCTCTACGGCCTTCCTGAGGAATATGATGAGGAAATGACTCGCCACGCGAAAGTGATGGCAGCTTCTGGTGTAAAGTTGGTCGATCCCAACCCTTTGTTGGGNCCAGAACGGCTTTCTCTACGGCCTTCCTGAGGAATATGATGAGGAAATGACTCGCCACGCGAAAGTGATGGCAGCTTCTGGTGTAAAGTTGGTCGATCCCAACCCTTTGTTGGGAGCCATAGATCGCCCAGACAAGCTGCACACCTCACTGGCCGAGGAGAATATGAGCAATACCGTCATGTGGTGAGCGGCACGATCACCGACAGGATGATCACTGATCTCCGTCCGGAGTTCGTCACTAACCGCCGAGAGGTGGTTTTCTATGACCATTTCCATCTCAACAAGCCGGACTCGAGGCTCACAGTCCCTGGTTCAATGGACCTTCGGGTCAAGCCCACTCCTGGGCTGGAGGTGCCGCCCGAAGTGCGCGACGACGATGAGCAGATCGTGCTCACGGTCCCACTTCTCGCACCGNTCAATGGACCTTCGGGTCAAGCCCACTCCTGGGCTGGAGGTGCCGCCCGAAGTGCGCGACGACGATGAGCAGATCGTGCTCACGGTCCCACTTCTCGCACCGATTCAAAACCTGCTCCTCACGGAGGCAGAGGAGCTTACTGAAGTTGACCGAGCTCTTCTTGACACCACCCCTGGAGCCGAAAACGTCATTCAAAACACCGAAGATGAGAATGATCCTGCCGTCGTTATGACCAAGATGCAACTCGAAGGCCAAGGAATCGAAGAGGCAACGGACGAGGAAATTCAGCTCGTTAACGCCCTCGGTGTCTTTGGCCTCGACCTGGGCATTGGTCGTACCTCTGACGAGGATGCTGGATCAGAAAAAGTCTTCAAAGGGGTGGAGGAATTGACTCCGGAAGAAAGGAGCAAGGAGATTGTGTATTATGCCCGCGGCTCTGTTGGTATCCAGAAGTTGATGCGGGAGATGCAAATTGAGACCGAGAAGAAACCTCCGGTTCCTCCAAAAGCCCGGCCTGCTACCGCAGAGCCAAAGAGCACAGCTGTTATGCCGCTGAGCAAGAANGATGCAAATTGAGACCGAGAAGAAACCTCCGGTTCCTCCAAAAGCCCGGCCTGCTACCGCAGAGCCAAAGAGCACAGCTGTTATGCCGCTGAGCAAGAAGCAGCACGCGATGCCTTCTGTTGCGGCGTCATCTTCGTCTTCGTCGGGTTTGTTGCGCCCCACGGAAGTGCCGGGTAAATCCTCGGGAGCTGCACTCATTGAGCCAAAACAGCCACCTACTCCCAAGAAGATGCCGACTACTGCGATCAAGTCACCACCTGCTGCAAAAGCAAGCGCAAAGTCTGAGGCATCGCCACCCGGGAGGAATGGTCAATTTTGGATTGCCGGCACTGATCTGCCATCGCTTGCATCAGATCACCGGTATCTCAACGCACAGAAGGGCGAGAAGCTCGAGAGGAAGATCTCCTTCATCTTGAGAGGTTTCACCAACAAGCCTGAGTTTGGCACCCGCACGCCCAACATCGACTTGTCACCCGACGACTTGTCGGCAGACTGGAATGAGTTTACCGATGCCTTGAGTCAGATCTGGACAGGACTCAGGATAACGAACATCTTCGAGGTGTTCAAATACCCTGAGGACGGCAAGGCTCGCTATGAGGTTCTCATCCAGCGGCACAACGACCAGGAATTCGATATCCTCAGGGCACGCGCAGTCCATGGTCACTGGAGCGGACTTCTGACTGACCAGACCGATGTTAGAGACACGCCGCACCAAGCCGTGCATACTTGTTGCGTGGGACGCCAGTCTAACGACTCGGCCAAAGATACTTCCCAATGACATGTACTCTGACGAATACGTCAACTTCCCAGTGAAGATCGGCTACCACGGCACCTACATGCGGCACNGGGACGCCAGTCTAACGACTCGGCCAAAGATACTTCCCAATGACATGTACTCTGACGAATACGTCAACTTCCCAGTGAAGATCGGCTACCACGGCACCTACATGCGGCACTTCGCTGACCTTGTCAGGAATGGTCTTTTGCCACGCTCCACGAAAGTGGTAGCAGAGCTTTCGTCATGATGTGTCGGGACCCTGAGTGGATCAGAAACGACAACGCCGGGCTCCGAGAAAGGGCGGAAGTCGAGTTCGTGATCGACTTGCAAATGGCCGTGCGGGACGGCCTACGCTTGTTCGAAACACGGTCCGGGGCTCTCGAAAGCCCGGACTGGGTGAGCAGCAAATACCTCATTTACGCCTATCAGCGAGGCACGGCCGAGCCGATCTGGGTGAATCCTGTCTATCAGGCGTTTCGCCGAAGGATTGACTCTGCGCTAACGCGCTGGAACAAGGGCGAGGGGATGCTGTATACGTTTGACCTAGTCGAGTCAATTTACAGCGAGAACAATTGTATGCTCGACCTGCTCGACGAGGCGGAGAACCTCACCATCGCTGAGTGGGCCCCCTGCGCTAAAGATTGCAGAACGCCCTACCGCATCGCTGNCTGCGCTAAAGATTGCAAAACGCCCTACCGCATCGCAGGGCACGAACTCAAAGAAGTCGGCGATGAGGTCATCGAGCATCGCACCACGAATGACCAGCTGGTGCAAGGATTCGATGGTACCTTTGGGATCAGCCTCTGTGTGTGGCCTTCTCGAGCGGGCAAGAAAGTCCCCATTCGCGCCAGCCGAGAGCCATGGCATTGGATCAAGCAAGAGATCATCTCGTACCCCGGCTACCACTGCAGTTCTTGCAATCAGAAGTACATCGAGGGTATGATCTAGTGTCCAGGCTGCGAACGAAGGCTCGTCGCACAGACTGACTTTTCAATCATCGCCGAGCCTGACCGACTTCGTCGGAACGCCGCCCGAGAGGGCCGGGAGGTCAGCATCATTGATCTGCAGCCTTCCTCCGGGCTCAGCCGACAGAGGGTTCGGATGTCAGGCGAAGATGAGTCACAGACGCAAAAGGTGCAAAGCACAGCGTCCACTATCCGCGCCAAAGTCCTCAACCAGCAGAAGAGGGCGGACAAGCTGAATTAGACGACCCCGCAAGGCCAATTCAGCGTCGACCCGATCCAGGCCCACAACTTTGCAAAAGCAGGGCTGAGCTTTCACACTGTCGAAGCCCTTCAGCGCTTTGCTAACGTGAGGCTGCCCNGCAAGGCCAATTCAGCGTCGACCCGATCCAGGCCCACAACTTTGCAAAAGCAGGGCTGAGCTTTCACACTGTCGAAGCCCTTCAGCGCTTTGCTAACGTGAGGCTGCCCAACCCGCAGGCAAAGGAAAGGGGACAGGCACATCCACCTGGTACGATGCTTCTGGCAAGTTGGCGCTACTATGGGTGCTAGGCCAGTAGAACATCGACCTCCTCACGGAGTGTCTGATTTGCTTTCACGATCGTTTTTACACCATCGACGAGATTGCAGTGCTGATCAAGGCTGTCAAAAGCAATCAGCACGAGTTCACCGTTCTTTGTTATGATGGTGAAAAGCACTGCATCGTGCAGCACGAGATACTCGTAATCATGGGCGAGTTGGCGACGCTATTTGCCCGGGAAATTCCTAAGAGTCGATCCTCTAACGAGCGATCTTACCCTACTCTTACCAATCGGGGCGAGCTTCATGTCCCCCGTGAGGCCAGCGGCCTGGGGCGACGACAGCTGAACGAGTTGCTGGTGAACACCCCTTATTTCCGCCGTCATCCCGAGTACTATATGGACTCGAGGATTGGCCAAAGCGGACACCAGCGACTTACTACCTCTGCACCGGCCTCAGAGCGACGACCGCCGCCACCACTAGTGTCACCCGGACGTCGTGGACGCAGCTCTGACGAGCGTGCAAGCACTACAGCTACCGAGCGAAACAGGACCCGATCTCCTATTGCCCGGAACCGGCCAACCGAGACCCACATTCGCACCAGTGGGTCCGAATTCTTGGGTGACAGGCCGCATACCGGCACCGGAGCGGGATCGTCAACAGACCGTCCTACAGAACCTGCTATGCCGCCGCCCAGGAGGGGGCGAGATCCCAGCTCTTACATCAGTGATGCAGACTGGGACGCCATCCGGAACAACCGCGCTTTTGAGAGCACGGAAACGGCAGCCTCCCCCCCCACCGGCTTCCGAAGCTCCATCGTCCGTCCTGTGGATCTTTCGGGCAATCGCGAATGGGTTGAGCCCAACAGGCGACGAGCACATGATCCACCAACATTCGGTGTCTTTTTCGACACCCACGGGCTTACGGAGCGCGACATCAGGATGAGAGAGACTGTCGTGGACTTCTTCGAGGAGCTCCAGACGGCTGGCCTGCTCTGCTCCCACTTCAGATTGGGGCATGATGAGCGCGGCAACCTGATCGACCCAACGCTCGCTCGTCGGACCGACTGGGGTCGGGTCGACCAGTATCAGTGGTCGGTTTTCGCCGCTATGACTGAGCGGCTTGTCCAGCCTAACTCGGCGATCTATATGTTGCCAAGCCACGGCAACTACTACGGGTTCACGCTCATGGATTCCTCCCACGTTCAGTGGCACTTTTCGGGCTGGAACCATGAGACGTACAACTACAGGATTGGACGTCGAGATCGTATCTACTGAGCCCTTTTCGATGGCCACCCGAGTCAGGGCATGACTCACCTCCTTAACGGGAAGGTACTCTGAGAGTTTAGATGTCGTCTGGTTAGAAGTGAAGTGAGATTTCAAGCTTTAGCACCGCCCTAGCGGGTTGGTTGCAGCTTCAACCTCGTTTGGAATTTGCAGCCATTCACAACAAAGTGAATGGTTCCACGACGGTCTAACGATTAGTCTTTCCTTCTACCTGCCTTCGCCTCTTCCGTTGCACTAAGATGCGCGGGGGGTGTATTTTGTAGAAGATGTAGCTAGTCGTACTCATTTACCGTCGTTCATGGCTCAAGTAAAAAGCGCTTTGCTTTCTGGTTGTTCTGCCTGTAAACATATTGTAAGGGTTGTGATTTCGAAATTAGGGGCGCCCCATGAATCTAAGGCCTTATAAGGGTTTTGATTTAGAAATCAGGGCCGCCCTATCAGTCCACGGCCCCAACCTCGGAGTTCAAGACCTCGAAGAGTTCTGATTTTGAAATCAGGGGGCGCGCCATCAATCTAAGACCCCACCCTCGAATTTCAAGATCTGATAAAGTTCTGATTTAGAAATCCTAAGGCGCCACTTTCGGAATTCAAGATCTGTAAACGTTCTGATTTGAGAATAGGGGTATTGTATTAATCTAAAACCGTTCCCTCTGAGTTCAAGATCTATAAGGGTTTTGATTTAATATTTAAGGGCGTCCTAGGCCCCATCTTGTAGTTCAAGATCTCTAAGAGTGCTGATTCTATTAATAAGGGGTGTTGCATCAACCCAAGGCCCCACCTTCGTAGTTCAAGATCTGTAAGGGTTCTGATTTAGAAACCAGGGACGCCCCATTAGTCGATGGCCCCACCTTCGGAGTTCAAGATCTCTAAGGGTTCTGATTTAAAAATCAGGCGCTTCCGAGGCCCCACCCTCGGAATTCAAGCTCTCTAAGAGTGTTGATCTGAGAAATAGGGGCGCTCCATCAGTCCAAGGCCTATATTATCGGAGTTCAAGATCTTATAAGCGATCTGATTTTAAAAATCAGGCGCGCTCTATCAGTCTAAGGCCTTATCCTCAGAGTTCAAGATCTATAAGTCTATAAGAGATTTTATTTTAAAATCAGGGGTTATCGTGTCTATGCGCATATGATTGTTATGTATATATAACAAACCCAAAATAGTTCCGAGGGGTGCGTAGAATTCTGGGTGCGCGCACAAGACTAAGAGCACGTCAATTGAGGCGAGATTCGTGGTCTCTCGCTAAAAAAAGAAGCTGAATAGGAGGTAATAGCATCATATTTAGTTTTTGACCGGCATTATTTGTCTCTCTGCATGACTGATAATTGAAGAAAAATCGCAGGACTGCCGGAACTGGTGGAGTAGTGAGCCACAAACCCTGGCACGACAGGCACTGCCCGGAAACTGCAGGCTGCAAATAAGGAGGTCGCAACCAGGCTGCGCTAGCCATGGCTGCGTGCCAGGCTGTAGGCAGAATTCCAGCGCAATTCGGCGCAAACAGCGCACAATCGGCGCAATTCGGCGCAATCTGGAAAGAAATACTTTTCAATCATGTATTATTTATAGGGTTCTATGGCAAAAAGCTTTTCTATATAGAATTTTAGAAAATTCCTATTTATATAGATATTTATGCATCTTCATCTAGATATGCCCCGCCCCCCCCAGGAACACGAGGTGCCGCGATACCGCAACCAATCCTCCTTCGTTTAGGTTTCTCGTGTATGATTCAGTTTTGAAGTTCCGAGGGGAGAATATATGTATGACGGCAGTCGCCTTCATTACGAAAGCTAGCTGGCTAGTCTTTAGTTTCTTCTGTGTTAGTAGTCTTACTCCGGTCTTGTGGTAAATGAGCGCGTTTCCTTGATATCTCATCAAAAAAGATGAGTTCTCTCTTATATATCTTAAGCAAGGCTTCAATATAATGAAGAAATATCGGGTCGCACCGATGCTTTTAGTATTTCGATATCTTTTTTAAAAAATAATTTAAATATATACGCAAAATAATCTCGATCGCACTTATATTTTCGACATTTCGAATATAGGATTTATTATAATGTATAAACTTCATATATGAATGGCATATCGATTTTATTATAAAAATTAATTTTGTATTTCTAGTCTGATAATAATGGATAAAATAAATTATATGGAATCTTGAGTATTATAGGTTAGAGTCTCGACTTTTCTTGATTATTATAGGAAAAGCGCTTCGTCTCCTCTCCCCCCCTCCTTTCTTCTCGTTTTTCTTATCCTCCTTTCTTCTCGTTTTTCTTATTTATATCAAGAAAATCACTTATTTTCTATTCTTTGTATAAATACGAAATATCGATACTATTGATATGAAAACGATTTGAGTATAAGAAAATACGAAAAAATCGAGAAAAATGGCATATCGATTTTACATATTTATATTGAAGAGAAGAAAGAGAGAGAAATGGGGATCACGATACAAATAATGATACGATAACTGATAAGGAATATTCTGGTGTTATTTATTGACGCTATCGAATGTCTACGGCGAATTAATCGATCTCTTATGAATCGTATATTATCACCGATCAAAAGGGGGATATTCGAATCGGCTATTACATAGATTTAGATAATATATGATATTATTAACGGCTTGGATAATCATAATAAGATAATAATCGTGGATATGAATACTATCATATTCAGAATATTCAGAGAGATTTAATAATATCCTGGCCCAACGTGGAGAATCGATTATATTTGGGAAGCCTATCGTAACGTGGCTTCAATAAGAATGCATAGAGGAGAGATGCTTCCCAAAAAAACATGCTATGGATCTCAATTTTATTAGAAATATACCTCGAGAGGGGATCTAGGAGTTGCAAGAACCAATTCCGGGGGATAACGCCCAGGCCATTCTCTGCAAAATCATAGAGAAATAATATATGATATATAAGCGCATAGATGAAATTATTTTGCCTATCGGGGGACCGATAATGGAACCGTCTTATAGTATGGGACGACTTATACGACCTCCTCGCCCCACCAGCTCTCCAAGCAAACAGGCCGAGACCTACGAAGAGGAATCGGAGTCGACGACGATCCACCCAGCTGACGCCATTGGCTTGGCTAGGGAGGACTCCACTGAATGAGAGGCCTATATAGACCAGAGATCTTCGATAATCACTCGATTGCTACGAGTAGCAGGGCGACTACGAGATATGGAATCATATATGGACGAGCAAGATTTCCTTCCCACAATCGAGCACTGGGAATTTTGCAGCAAGCCTTGCTTGGAGGGACACATATTTTACATAATGGAACGTAAACAGAAGTCCAGCCGGGGGGAGCAGAAGGGAGAACGAACAATCTGCAGGCCGCGAACCACGCCGAAGTCGCCGAGCCGGTTCGCGTCGAGAGCAAGCTGGCCATGGAAGAACACGACGAGAACGGGGGGAAACGAGCTCATCCAACGGAGGAGGAGGAGCAGCCCTGACAAGCGCCCAAATCAGCGCAATCATGACGGACAATCTGCAACTTACGATCAATAAGGCGGGGGAATTACCGGCCTTATTGATTCAAGCAGCATAATCGATGTTTTATTTCATAACGAGCCGGGCTCCCGCTCCAGAACCCCGCACCGAGATGATGATGACGGGGGGAGCGATGGTAGACGGCGCATGCAAGCAGCATTTTGAAGCAGGTACCGTCCATACTGCTATATTAGTATGGGGGATCCTTTATCATGCGACATAGCAGCTGCTACTACTAGGGACCGCGCTACCAAATATTTGCTCTAATCCTTCTGGTAATACGATCAGGACGACTATCCCTCTATAGCAGAGGAGAATATTCTGAAATATAATCCCTATATTAAGAGTCCCGTATTTTTCCAGTCGGGCAGAATCTCAAGGAGTGTAAAAATTATTATTTGCTATAATAAATTCTAGATAATGATGAACCTTATTAATTTCAATTATATAAAGCCGAGTCCCACCCGAGACCAAATACGAGTGTATATAAAGACACGAGGGAAATGGCCCGGCACGCCCGAGAGAGAGAAAGAAGTTTAGTTGGTACTTGAATTGTGCTTAAAGGAGAATAATTACCAGTCGTAGGAATTAGCGGGAGACGAATCCATTGAAGATCTAAAAATTTAGCCATAGAAAATATAGAGACGAAGCCGAGACGTATGCTAACATTCAGGATCGAAAGAATTCTATAATAGATATATTCTAGTTTCAGAATGCAAATCCATCTTTTGACCCAAAAGTCTGAATAGAAGAAATCCTAAATCGTAATCCGTGGGCGGACTCATTCCCAATAGAAAGAAAAAAAAGAAAGAAGAAAGAAGAAAAATAAGAGAAGATAAGAACGTAAAAAATCGAGAAAAAGAAGCAAAAGAAAAGAGAAAAGAGGCGAAAAGAAAAAGAAAACAAGAAAAGAAATAATAAAGAAGATAAAAAGAGAAGAGAAGAAGGGAAGAAGAAAAATAAGAAGACCAATTAGAATGAATATTAAAAAAAGAAAATAGAGATGGTAATAGAGAGAAGAAGAAAAGAAAGAAGAGAAATCAGAATGAAGATAAGAAACAACAAACAGAATAGAGAAAAACATAAATATATATATTCCATAAGTCCCGTTTCAAATCGAATAGATTTCGGAGGGGCTCATAAATCTAACAACCACAGATTCGAATTCCAAAAAGATCTAGATTTCGTTGATATTCTTCTTTGAAATATCTGTTCCCCTCTCGACCCCAAACCCTTCTTCATTCTATCCTGCATCCGATCCACCTCATCTCTGTTCATAAATTAAATTCGAAAGCTTCGTGACCCATTCCTGAAACCTCGTCGGCAATAATAATAACAACAACCACACAAGACTGCCTAGCCCAGCTCAGCTTGCGTTCCACCGGCCCTGACCCCCCAAGTACTAATAATAACTACTATGTAATAGCGGCTACACCACCCCCCAGAATAACAACGGCCGCAACAGCATCGTCACCGCAATGAACCGATGCCGCAGGCACTACGAGTGTAGGAAACGCCGCACAAAAATACACGCAAACGGCGTGTCGGTTTTGCATGTTTGCGTCGTATCGGAGCCATCACCAATAACCGCAGCAGTAACACTAATAATGGCAGCAGCCATCCTATGATCCTCGACCTCTACCACTCCAGCAACCACAGATGACTACACGACATGGCTTCGCTCAAGGTTTTCCCCTACCCTATATTGCAGAGCATGATCCTTGGCATGAAGATGGCTATAGAACAAAAAAGAAGAGATTGGACAACAACCCCAACCAGCACGTCAGCCACAACAACTTCCTCATCGTCCACAAGCTCACCGCCCTCCGCATCCACAAGTGACCGGTTCAACTGCCCCAGCCAAAGCCACACAAACACAAAGAATGCATGGACATCCGGGCCAGAGTGTCCCTGGCCATGCAGCGGCGACTATACATTAAGTGCAGCCCATTACATTAAGTGCAGCCCCTAGACCGACAGCACCGCTATCCCCTCGCGATCCGTGGACCGCTCTGGCTCATCTTTATGCTGCAGAAGGTCCGCAACTATCTTTCCATCAATCTGCTGGGACTTGACCGTGATGCGCAGCGTCATCATCGTCAAGGTGCCCAGGAATATAACAACGTCGAGGGGATTCGGCCACAGCCTCAACCTGCGTCCTGGAGGATCTTCCACCACCGGAGCCCGAGATTAATCGACCTCCGAAGGGCATCCAGTATCCCAATACTACGGGGCAGAACGTGCAGGCTACCGATAACTACACCGACGCACCTCAGCCAGAATATCTACTATGGTAACATCCTCTGACTCGCCCCCACCGCTACCACCACCTATAGAACAACCACCTCTATAAGGGAACACCCTACCACCTACTGCGAGTCCAACCCATCGTCCAACCTACGACCTCTCCGAAGAAGATGCCAGCGACACCAGTGATGACAACTCCGACTATGACGAGGACGACCCCCAGCACCGCGATCCTCAACAACGGCCACCCAAGAAGAAAAGAGCGGCAGGCCCTGGCAGCCAGCGAGTAAAAAACAAAAGGGAGAAGACGGATGTCAAATAGTTTTGGAGAGCTCTCGGATGGGAGGACAAACCTCCGTGGCTGGGTTAGAGACAAAAACCTTACCGTATATCGAAAGGAGAGAAAAAACCTCATGGCAACGACCACGAGTACGCCCGGAGCACGAAAGCATGATGGCGACTATGCTTTTCGCCCAGAGCTACATCCGAGATACCGACTGCAACGTGCTCAAGACTAGGCCCGGGGGGGCCTGCGCACTCGAGCAACTCAATGAGACCGGGGAGCAAGGCCCACACAGCCGCAGTAGAAGATCATGAGCAAAGACAAGCCAGCAATCCCTACCTGCTACCGCCGAACCAGAGACCTCCTCTTCGGCATAAAACCCGAAAACATATCCCGAGAAGGGGGAAAAATTCTCCACTCCCTAAGAAATAGATGACTAAAATATCAAAGACCCCCCCCCTCTAATGAGACCCATTTCCCAATCCCATTAAGAACTATTGGATACCCTATCAAAAAGCCCTCTGGTGAGATCTATTTACTAGAGAAGGGATCCTATGCAAATTCAACCGATATTTTTCCATGCGGACAATCTTTCTCCAAATCGCTCGTTCTCCAACACGGATTGTAAGCAACAGCACAAACCAGAACTTCCATCACGTCTAGAGTCCCGGAACCTATTTCTTCTGGCACCCCCCCACTCTTCCAAAATAAGTTCCGGAAATAGTGGCAGCTAGAGTCCCCCCCAACATACAATTTCGAAGGGGTCCTCGTTCTATTCTACTGAATATTGAACTAAAATATCTTTCTAATGGATTTTCTTTGTAGAATAACAATATTTTCATGAATAAGACATCTTTCATGACTCGTGATTTAGAGTATGTAGTTTCTCGTTATGGACTTGCCACTGCTGTTCTACGATGGAGAATCCACAAACCGCCGCAGTTCGGTTGGATTCTCACGATACCAATTGCGTAATGTGGCCAGTGGTGAAAGCCAGCAGAAAGTCCCAGGAGAGCAGTTTCACGAACTTCGAATCGTACTTAAACAAATGTAAGCCTTTGCAGCGGCTTTTGTGCACGTTGACACTCCCGACTTAGACCGGGTGCACCTAGTAGTCGCTATAAAAGACCAAAGGGAGGGTAGTAGCAGCAGTAGCAGTAGCAGTAGCACTGGAGCAGCAGTTGTAGTAGCAATAGTAGTAGCAGCAGCAAACCCTTTCAAGAAACTTGTGCAGACCATGCAAGGAATCTTTTGCGACGCAATTCTGCTTCGTTCCCCCAGAGCAGCATCGACAAGCGTCCTCATGGTAGGGGTGCTTTTCCGGCTTCCAGATCCTGAACTCACCGCACCGCTCATTCACTGAGAACTCGCTGTTGTCAGTACTGTCAGCAGTGTTGAGGGTCGACGATGTGTACTGCTCGCACATGGATCGGCGCTTGCAGCACTGTGTGACCACGGCGGACTTGTCGAAACGGCAAGAGGCAGGCGTCAAAAGGTGATGTCGAAGTTTGCCACACTTGTGCGCAGCCTGAACGACTGCGACAGCGATCGGCGAACCTCGCTGTTGCGCGGGTGTTTCCAAATCAGCACCAGGGACAAGGCTGCCCCGCATGCGCCTCGGCAAGTACAGCTCCGAATGTAGGATGCAAACACGCCAGGTCACAAAAAGCAGAAGCTGATGATGCAAGAAGACTGGGAACAACCAGAACGAAATTACTCGTTACGAAGAAGGAACGAACCTCTAATTCACGCTCGGTAGCTGTAAGCCAGTAGGCCAGCATAGATTAGCAACCCACAGGAATCAGAAAACTTGACGATACCTTCAATGCAATGACGTGAGCAATGAGCACTCCATCGTTTCAAAAGCGAAGATCGTAAACGCAACAGTAACGCCCACTTATCACAGTCGTCTGCTCGTGCAGCGTACAGCCAAATGCTGGAAAGTCGAGCTGCGTAGCAGCGGACTCTATAGCAGCAGTTTTAAAAGTGTTCAGTTGAGCAGTGAAACTCAGTGAAAGCTTTGGGCGAAAACGCAGCGGATTCCTCAGTGCAACGAAGCTGCAGGCCGATGCCATCACTATGTGAGGCAGCGCGAAGCACTGGGGCCCGAAGCAAGAGTGGCTGCTGTCTGCATGGCGATCATATGAAGAGCTTCCCAAAATGCTCCCAAAGAGGATCGAAGCGCATCCATTGCCCACCTTCAGTGGGATTCGGGAAAGCCACACCGAATTCTTAATGGAGCCCAGACCCCACTTTCAAGCCTGAAGCGGCTGCATACCCTGGGTGTTTTCAGGTCCAAGGCACTGCATCCATGAAGGTCCAGTTCGCGCTGAGTGTGGCGCTGCCCCAGCGCGCCGCGCAGACGTTTACCTGCCAGTTCTGTAACCTTCAACTCCTGAAACTGAAATCTGCCACTCGTACTTGTATTTCGGCTCAAGTTCGCATACGAACCCAAAGCTCGTGCCAGGAGTTGCTGCTACTTCCCACTGCTTTTTAGAATCACTAGAACTGGCCCAAAGCCTAGGCTTTGCAATCCAATACTCCTATGTACAGGGCCTGAAGTTTTCAGGACTGATCTGTTCACGCTTGGACGTCCTGGTCTTAAGCCGATTGATCTTGTTCTTGTAACGCTTAGTATGATGACTGCTTGTTGCTTCGTGATTGAGACTATCGTGATCGCGGCTTTTGGTCCTTTCGTCATCAGAATCAGTACGAATTATCCTGTTAATCGTGTGGTAGAGGGTCTTCTTTGCAGCGGGGTGGCCAATGTGGGAAAGCCTCCGCCAAAGCCGAAACCAGTGACCACAGCGCCAGCATACCTTGGACATCCGGGGACCAGTCCTACAAACCTGCAACCAACAAGCAACAAATCGCACCAAGAAAACTAAACCATAAGTCTTAAGCCGAACTTCGACTCATGCTAAGGGCTACTATTTAGATAATCCTGTCCAGTTTGATCCGAGTTGCAAAAGCAGCTCCTGACCTCCGACTGCCGCCATGTAAAAGAGGGCTTGCCCCACAACGCCAAGCCTAATATATGGCATTTGAGGGATTTCTGAATTGCAGAGGGGTTCAAACAGTGGTTGGCACAGGATTTCGGCGAAGAGAGAGGAAGCAGTTGTCAATGATACCAACCAGTTTCTACGGCCAGTATCTACACCACGAAGCAAGAGTGCTTCAACACCGCGCTGTGTGAGGGCGACGCATCGCAGAATCCAGACTCCCTCTCAGCAAGAAGCACCCACACTAAAGTCTCAGTTTCATAGATGTGATCCTAAGAAAAATCGTCACTCCTGCACCCTGACATTCCCTTACAGTTACAGCTGGGGTTCGGTGGCCTCGGACTCACATGACTCACCGATGCCTAGCGGACGGTGCCTAGCCACAAAGCCTGACTTTTCTCTCGCCCGCCATGCTTGGAGATGCCACTGTTTTCCAACATGCAGTCTGATTGCACTCGTGTTAGCACTGTTAATACTGCTCGCTCGCCTAACACCTCCAGAGTCTTCTTACCTTGGATGACACTACGAATTCCTACTACGAGTCCGACTGCATTTCTCGCGCCTTCTGCAAACACTGAAACGAGTAGGCCAGTGGCCCCTAACCATACCCCTTGAAAGCCTGTAGGCCCACATATGTGTGTTCTACATCTATCTATCTATCCATCTATCTATATTCCTATTTATGAGGCTAGAAGGACTCAGAAACTAGGTAGTTAGCATGCCGAGCGGCAGATTGCACAGCAGAAACAACAGAGTTCGGGAGGCGCGGCGGCGCCGAAGCACGTCACAAGCGGCTCCGAAGCCGAGTCGCCCCAGCATGCTCCCAAAATTCACCTCAGGAATCTGCTTTTTTTTTTTTATCAGGAATCTTCAGATGCAGGGCTTTCAGCTTCACGCCTCGAGCGGTTTAAGTTTCTCAAAATCTTACCCGTGCCCGTGCATTTTGGCTCAAGAGGCGTCTCGGCTCATGCAGCTTCAACCCGTGTTCTTGCTGTGTTCCACTGGCTGACGGCCAGGTACCAGACCCGAGCGTGATTCCTCGCATAGAATACCGCTTGAGGCCCGGGTGGCCGCAGGCTTTAGGCGTAAGACTTTGCTCCGAAGCCTAGGTTTTGAGATCTTTGCGGGGGCAGAACCTGTGCTGCGGTGTGCATCGCTTCCGCTGCCTTTTGATAGGCTGACTCCTTCCGGATTGCCAAGTTCTCGGGCCGTGGCGGCCTTTTCTCGGGTTGCGGTCATCCGCTTGGCGCACCGTGCTGGGCAACAACTTATCTTTTCTCAGGGATCGGCCGTCTGCTGCGGTGCGCGAAACGGGTGTCTTCCCTCGGTGCCGCTTTTTCGGGCGAGGCCTCTGTCACAAGTAGCTTTTGCCCTGCGTTTCGCTTTGGTTTTGTGTGTTGGACTGCCTGCTGTGCGCCGCAACAGACCCGGGCAGCAGTTCGGCCTAGATGGCTGTTCCATGCCGGCCCTCCCAGTTTAACACGATTGCCTCACTCTTTGCAGGGATGATGCTGTGCTCCATCTTCTTTCACGTGATGGAAGCAGTTCGAGCACCTTTATATTTATACTGCTTGTTGTGGCCCCTCGAATTCCTTCTTACTCTGCAAGCTGCAAGCACAGCACTTCACATCTTGACAGCACGGATCATTCGCACAGGTTTGGGGCTGAGAAGGGCAGCAACGCTGTGAAAACGTAAGGCCTGGCCCTTGGCCAAGTCTCGAGGCACAGGAGCGCTTCACTTCTCTCAGCGTAGCCACTAGCATCTGCGATTTGATACAGATTCGTCAAGATCATCTGCCCAGAACCGGCGCAGGTGCAAAATACAGAAATGTAGACCCAATATTCCCAGGTCAGCACAGCACGCTGTATGATGATGTGCATGGGCTCCGACTCCTGTCCTGGATCCGGCCTCTCTTCTTGAATATCTGGTAAGCAAGTTGCTGCGGTCAGCATGAGCACGAGGAAGACGAGGGCCACGACGGCTAAAGATGTGCTCATGGATCCCAGAGGCAGCAGACTCGAAGCTGTTGCTGCTGTCGTGATAAACACGACTGCGACTGCGGTGTGCAGGAAGTTGCGAGCTTCGGATCTGGAAAAGCCCGGCTGCGCATCCATGCAGCAGGTGACGACTAAGGTTGAGAGCGCCAGAAGGCAGCTGCTGTATGTGGGAAAGAACTTCATGCCTGGGCTTCGCACACCGCTCACTGCCCACTGCCTAAAAGTCCTGACGCCCACTGCCTACTGCCTGAGCCTAACCCCACCAAGCACATACAAGCACTAGAAGGATCGATTTAACGAAAGAACGGGGCTTTGCCTTGCTGCCCATGCTGCCCAGCAGGCTTTGTCCCGGGCGCACACCCATCAGGCCGAAGTACAATGACGGGAGCACTGCCTCGAAAGTCAAGTCTGCACGGGGGCTTATACCACTCTCATTCCCCTTCCTTCTCCCCCTCTTCGTGACGCTCGCCATATGTAGAAAGAAGGAGTTGAAGAAACACCATGTAACCAAGCTGCCCCGCCAGCTCCAACGCTTGCTTTCAGCACACCTTCAGAGCACAAACTAAGCATTACGGGCCGGGGCAATGCATTTAGAGAGCATGGCTGCGCTGTAGAAGATTTGTTTAGGAAAGCCTGTCCCGTGGCGGGCTGGCATGTTCCGCTATGGTGCATCACTGAAAGGTTAAGTGCTGCACTAAAAGAAAATCAGAGCGTGCATCAAATTACACTCAACTTGTGAGCATCGTGTTCGAAGAACATAGCAAACCAGGGCTTGGCTTGGCTTGGGCCAGTCTGCACGTCAGCCCTCCAATTACCTGGAGCTTCTAGTCGATGGCATTTTGGAATCTACCGGCCGATTCCTGTCACTTCATAAAGAAACCGGAAGACCAATCATGGCAATCACGCCCCCCATGCCAGTTGTCACGTGCATGCATAACCTTTCCAGGCCCATGTAAATCAAGTTCAAGTGCACTCAACGGCAAATGGTTCGACTGGTTGAAACTCTCGGTGACAGGCCTATGGCCCATCCGTCGGTCTGTGGAAAAACTTGCATGACCTCGGAAATTTGGCCCTTTGCTTCAGAAGCCTCCGAAAAAACCTTCAAGTTCAGCTGGGCTCCGGGCACGCTGGAACGTGGCCCCTAAGCTCGTACCGAGACCGGCCCAGCCAATGCCAAGCAGCAGCGACATCAGCGCCGCACCGGCTTTGCCTCCCAAATTTCCGGAGGCGAAGGCCTTCCAAAACCCAGTCCCAAAATGAGATAGCTCTGACAGTTTAAACATGTCCCTGCATCGTCGAAATTCTTAGAAACATTTAGAAACTTGTTGAGTGATGCAGGTGTTCCGTGATTGGAACCATTGAAGTTGAGCCGGGCGAGAGACTACAAAAATCCACACTGCCGTCCATGCTGAATAGTCCCAGAAGGCAAGGCACAATCCCTGACGCCCGCAACCCAGGACCAAGAATGCACTCCATACTTCATACCCCAAGCCCGTAAGGTGCTCCTGGCAGAAGGGGCCGATTCAGGTTGATCACCACCACAGTATAGCAGGACAGCCTTCGGCTTTCTTGGGCGTCCGACGGCAAGGTCATGGGCTGGGTTTTTTGTAGTGTAGCTTTCGCCTCTTGCCACGCTTGATTAAACCTTTGTGGCAGCGACCCAAACTGCACATCCCGAGTTTTCCGTCCTCCAGCCCTCGTCAATTCCTTTCAACACAGGGGTTGGAAGTTTCAGGAACCCCTCTTTTCAGACTTTGGGTGCAGGGCCACCACTCCAAGAGCAAATCCAGACGTCCTTACTCACCCGAAACATTGGGGCTTCACTCTTGACCAGGGACTTGCGCCGCAAGGCTTCAGAGTTCGCGAGAAATTCACAAGCAAGGATCAGAACAACCTCTGACACACTCATCGTCCCCAAAAACCCCCGGAGCCAGCAACATGCAAGGAAACATGCAGTCCGGGAAAATCCCAACAAGAGCTACGCAACTCGAGGCCACAAATCCGATGCACATCTCTGCTCGGGCAGTGGCATGACACAGCAGCCCAGGCGTGGCCCAAGCTTGGGTCCCAGCTTGTAGTTGCAAACCTACTGAAGGGCCGAGTGGCACGTTCTGGGTTATGAAGTAACCATGGGGACACGTCCTGACTGTCATCGAAAACGGGGCACTAAGCTCTAGAAATATTGAAAGGAATCGAAGGTGAAGGTGCACTACTCCAGAACCCAGAATTCCAATGCCCTGCTTAGCAAGCAAAAGGCCAAACTGCACCTAGTAAGGGGGGAGTGTTCAAATTTGGGGAATAGCTGACTAAGAGCTTCGGAAAGGAACAGACAAATCTAGGCACCCTTTGCGTCCCGTGAAGACGAACGCAAGAACAACTAGAGGCCAACTTGAAATTTCCATGTGGGGAGAGTTCCGAACGTCATGATCGTGGGTTCGTGAGACCCCACTAAATAACTAGTGGGATATTCGTGCTTTAGTGGATTATTCGTTACTCAAGGGGTTTTGCATTCTCTGGGTATTGAAGGAACCATGCGCTGTGTTGCCTTTCCCTCTCCAAGACTTGACGAGCCACGCCGTAGCCGAAGGAGGTGGCTGCGTAGAAGAAGAAGGCAAAGTTCATTACCTGAGCTCGTCCAGAGTGCTTCCCATAGTTCACAGGTCCATTTCGGGTACCGACCAGTACCAAGTATGGAAGTCTTGCAGAATCATCACGATCCTCCTCCTCCTTCTGCTCATCGTCATCTTCGTCTTCTTCGTGAGCATACTACGGACCCTCCTCCCGGCACAGTGTCATTCGCTCTTTCATAAGGTCAACTTCGCATGCGCGAGTTTGCACACCCGGCCTGTCTGTCTTCCTTGCACCGTTTCGACGAGTATGTGGCTAGGTGCACAGCTTCTGCATCTGCCGGTGTCTGTTTTCATCGTTTCTTCCCTGCAGCTCGCTCACTCTCAACCTCGCCCCTCCCTCAAATTAAATTAAAGCACTTCATGTTTCTGAGATTTGTAGCGCGCCCCTCAACTCGACTCCGAATCCTAAATCTTAAACCTTTGACCCTACCAAGCCCTAAGCTTAGTCTTTTGGGAGCTACGGGCTGTGGTCCAGCGTGCATGACACCTGCCCGCGGATGACATATCCTTACACCCTACGCCTACGCACCCATGACCCTAAACCCTCAAACCCCTCAACTGGTGCAAAGAGCCAGGTCCGCTTCTCGCAGGGAAAGCCCAGACGTCTCCTTCACCGCTGGGCTGAAGGCGCTGTAGTCGTACCTTAGGCTTTCTAGATCTTTCAAGTATAGGGGTTTAGGGTTCCATAACGGGTCTACAGAAGGTTTGGAGCTAGAACTAGGCTCAGGCACTTTTGAAAAGTGCTTGGGCTTTTAGGGTTCGATGCTCCCTTGAGGGTGCTAACTTCATTACAGAGGCTCTCACAGCCCTCGTGTCAAGATCAGTCTTGATTTCAAGCGTCCTTAACAAGGCACCTGGATCTGGGGAAATACGAGGCTGCAAGGCAAGCTAGGGCTCAGGGCTTCAATTTGAAGGCAGCAAAGATCATTGACGGAAAGTATAAGAAAGTAGCACGCCCTATCATCCTTAACACTCCTAAGCCATGAGCTTCGTCCCTGGAACCTTTTTTCCTGGTCCATGGCGTCACGGTGGAACATCTATAAAGAGTTTAAGGTAACGACATGAATAATTAGCACCTGTCGGGTCCAGCCTGGCTGCACCTTGCAAGCTTCAGGGGTCTTCCTCTGCTAGCTGCCAATGCCGGCAGTCCCAAGCTCGAAATAGAAGTGACACGTTTCGTCCCATGATATCATCATCATCATCGCAAACCATTGATACACGTGCCCCCAAGGTCATTATAAACATCGTTATCGTCATACATGCTCACGCTCTTGGCTGGATTCGTGCTGGGTCAAGTCAAGATTTACCTGGGCTCATTGGCATTCATACTCTTGCAGCTTTCTCGCCATATGTTTTGGCACTACTGTCAGGATGCGTTTTCGGGTTTGGCTTACAGCCCACTTGCTCCTGATCAGGGGAAGGCTCACACCTCCGGATGCCATGTTGAGCGTGAGCGCACCGGCCCAAAGATTCCAGCGCCGCTCCTGCCATCGCTTCATGCCAGGACGGGGCTCCATCTTCGATTCTAGCTTGAGAGGCGGGGGCTGATTTCTCAAATTGGCACGTATCTTCTGCGAGTCGCATGAAACACATGCAAATGGCAATTGGATTGAACCATGCTGTCGTGATGGTTAGGTTGCAATGCCCGCGGCCGAAACGTGGCACACACGCTTGCGGATCTGTTCGGCATCTTATTCTGATGGAGCTAGGTCTGTGGACTTTTATGCTAGAGCAACAAGCTGCGGCATGCCCACAAGATCCATCGCTTCCTAATCTGCTCGCGCGTTGCCAGGGGGTACATGATGCCAAGTAGTCGCACGTTTTGACTCCGCTTTTGAACTGTTGTCAACTGCTGTTTGCAAGGTGACCTGAGAAAGCAAGCTTAAAGATTCGCGCTGGGATTCGCAGCCAAGTGCTTCATCCGACCTTGGTCTGGTTCTTGACAGCCTCGGCAGCGGCCTTGATCTTCTCGGCATCACCAAGGTAGCGGCCGAACTTCAGGGGTTCCACAGCCATGGAGGTTGCGATGGGCTTGAGATCGGCATCGAGCTCGTAGACCAGGGGNGCCTCGGCAGCGGCCTTGATCTTCTCGGCATCACCAAGGTAGCGGCCGAACTTCAGGGGTTCCACAGCCATGGAGGTTGCGATGGGCTTGAGATCGGCATCGAGCTCGTAGACCAGGGGCGTCCCGGTGGGAATCTCAAGGCCCGGAATGACATCATCCGAGATGCCCTCGATCATCTTCACGATGGCCCGGATGGAGTTGCCATGAGCAGCCACGAACACAGTCTTGCCAGCCTTCAGCTCAGGGGCAATGGTGGACTCCCAGTAAGGCATCACGCGAGCAATCGTGTCCTTCAGACACTCCGTGTCTGGAAGGTCCTTGGGATCCAGTGCTGCGTACTTGGCCTCGTGGCACGGGTGGTACTTGCTGTCCTTCTCAAGTGCTGGTGGTGGGATGTCGAAACTACGTCGCCAGACCTGAACCTGCTCCGCGCCATGCTTGACGACGGTCTCCTTCTTGTCCAAGCCCGTCAGGCCACCATACATGCGCTCGTTCAGACGCCAGGACTTGTTCACGGGGACGTACAACTGATCCGCTCCCTCCAAGGCCAAGTTGCAGGTCTTGATGGCGCGCTTCAGGTAGGACGTGAAGGCCACGTCAATCTGCAGGCCTTCGGCCTTCAGAAGCTCACCTGCGCCCTTGGCCTCACCCAAGCCCTTCTCGGACAGATCCACATCCACCCATCCTGTGAAGATGTTCGCCACGTTCCACTCCGACTCGCCGTGACGAGAGAACACCAAGGTCGCGTGCTTNGCGCCCTTGGCCTCACCCAAGCCCTTCTCGGACAGATCCACATCCACCCATCCTGTGAAGATGTTCGCCACGTTCCACTCCGACTCGCCGTGACGAGAGAACACCAAGGTCGCGTGCTTGGACATCCCTTGGGCTGCAAAGTGCGAAAAAGGACACAGGGAAGCTGAACTATGCCTGAAAGCTGTGGTCGCTGCGGCATCGTTCCACGATTCATTTGTGCTGACATGCAAACCTAGTAGGGCAACTGCTGCTCAAGAAACGTGACGTCACCTGCTGGAGATATCGCTGCGCCACTTACTGGAACTGCCTCGGTTTGATCTTGTTTACCGGCGCTTTGGATTCTTGCTCCAGTCTCACTCAGCTCCAAACCTACAATCGCCTGCTTACACAGCTGCCACGCAGAAGCTATTGCCAGCGGCATGTCCACTGACGGCGCAGCGCTGCAGCCTACCGGCCCTTGGAAAACAGGTGGCCGTGGCAGATTTCTTGAAACCATCGCAAAGCGAGACTTGCGAGGCATTGTCACGATCATCCGACCTTGGTCTGGTTCTTGACGGCCTCGGCAGCGGCCTTGATCTTCTCGGCATCACCAAGGTAGCGGCCGAACTTCAGGGGTTCCACAGCCATGGAGGTTGCGATGGGCTTGAGATCGGCATCGAGCTCGTAGACCAGGGGNGCGCCCTTGGCCTCACCCAAGCCCTTCTCGGACAGATCCACATCCACCCATCCTGTGAAGATGTTCGCCACGTTCCACTCCGACTCGCCGTGACGAGAGAACACCAAGGTCGCGTGCTTCGACATCCCTTGGGCGGTTCACAAATAGTTTCGTGTGTGCCTCACTTACTGAAAGTAGTCGTCTTGAGCCACAAGAGGCCACAAGTATTGGCAGTCGGCTCGGATCTCAGGTGTGCCAACTGCAAACAGCTTGGATTTTGGGCGGCTGTCTCTCAGGCGTGCCAAATGCAACCAGCTCTCATCTAACGCGCTCACACGCATTCCAAAACTTAACATCTGCAACCTGTCGAATTTGCGATTTTTGCATCGAAGAGCGTGGGTCTAGGTAGCCTCCCGCTGCATGCGGGGCAGAAAGACTATAGCAACTCAGCTCAGAAAGCAAGCATCTGAGAGGAGAGGACCTGGACAGCACCTTCGACACAAAAAGGCCTTCAATTGCACATGTCTTCAGGGATGCTAAGTTCAACGTGGATGCCGCTTCCAGAAACACCGTGCGAGCGCTTCTTTTGGCAAAGCTTGGGGGGGCACAGCTTCTGGGTCATGGCCTGTAGCTTCCGTGTTGCAAGATAAAGAGTACTGTTGAAAGCAGTCTCAATAAGTTAATCTGCCGATGTCCGTTGCAATGGAGTATTACAGTGCCCGCCCCAGGCACCTGCCCTGCCAGCACAAAGTCATGCAAAGCGAAAGCACCCGCATAATATCTACACCTCGAGTGTTCTTTCCATGAAAGTCTGGATGCCAACTTCTTGCCAGCACGTGACCGCAAATGCAATACGTTTACATGAACTTCCACTGTGATAGGCGTCCTCAAGGTACAAAAACTGCACAAAAGGTTCCCTGAGGATTCCGAGCCCTTAGCCATGCATGTACATGATCCTTGCTATCTTCAGGTATGCGGAGACATAGACCAATCCGAAATTCATCATCCATACAGTGCGAATACCAGGCTGGCCTCATCCGCTCTTCTTGACTCCCACGATGAGGGGGCCAACCTCGGCTCAGCTTGGCTGGCGACTCCTAACGGTCAAAAACAAGTTACGGTGCTGGTCGTTGGCGGTTCGTGCTGACTGCCACAGCCGCAGTATGCCGCACGAACTCAGCAGATCTCAGCAGTCGCCGCCGTCGTCGTAGCACTCGTCGAAGTCATGATCATCATGACCCTCTCTCTCTCTCTGCACGCCACGGCCCAAGGGCCGTGTGACGTCCGCACGGGTCTCACGTCAACTACTCGCGCCTTTAGCGCGGGATGCCGACCCCATGACCATCATCATCATCGTCATCATAACCGTGCTGATGTTGATGGGCGGGGGGCAGAAGCGGCGGCGGTGCTAGCAGTGGTGGTGGTGGTGGTGGTCCTCGTCGCCGCAGTAGTCATTTTCGTCGTCACGCAGCAGTTGCTTTGCTGGTCATAGAGATTGTCGGTTGTAGTGGCAGTAGCAATGAAACTGTTGTTACTGCTGCCGTGATGTTGGCGTTGCAGCATTGGCAGGCTTCGGAATACGAGCACTTTTTGTGCTTGACAGCAAGAGCTATTCATGATCATCATCTTCTTCTTGTTCTTCTCAAATCTTGTTCACCATGATCACGTTGTCAATCAGGGCCGTGAAGCACCAAAGCCATCTCTTCTAGAAGGGCAAGGCCTGCAAACCTCCATACCTTCAATCACAAGAGTTTACCTCACAGCCTTACACCCCGAAGTATGAAAGCGAAGCCGAAACTTCAACAAACTGTCCAGCCTCAAGTGCATCCCACGTAGAAACACAAAAAGCGTTGCTCCGAACAGCGAAGGTGCATTGTCTCCGGTCGCCTCGTTGTGCTTGGCATGGGCTCCATCCTCGCTTGCCGCGGGGTTTCTATGGGGCTCTGGATTTTTCAGAACTGACGCTTTGGAACGGGAGCAAGGATGCAGGGTTCCTTTAAGATGCACAACTGCGCGAGCTCACATGATAGATGGCTGGAGTTGAGCCCGCAGCATGCCCCAAAAATCTGTCATGCCTGGTGCTGCGTAGGAACACAAGTGGCTTGCAGTATGCGTTGTCTCATGCAAACTAACTACTGCCGAGGCTCGCAGAGTGGGAAGGTGCCGGAGAGCCAGCAGCGGCAATAGACCCGCTTGTCCCCTTCTTTCAGGTCCTCGTCCAGGCTCTGAACCCATACCGTACCGGCTCTGCAAACTTGGTCGGTGCCCAAGCAAGTCATAAGACCAGGAGCCCGAGCCGAACTTGTCAACCCGAAGCCCGGAAATGATTAGACCACAAATGCATGGCTTTAGCAATGCACACAGAAGCCCATTCTCTCGCCGCATCTTGCGTGCATTGAGGGTGGACGTTCTTTGTGGGCTTGAGGCTCAGGTACCTGACCTGTTCACGTGTTGTCGCTTGCAGCATCTTGCATGTCATGAGGCCAACCTCCCACCACCCTACTGCCCGGCTCCTCCTTCGTCACAACCTTTGGCCTTGGTCCAGTGCCACTCAAACAGCAACGGTCTTACCTCCTCTGCCAGCAGCAAAAGGACGCCGCATCCCGCGCTCTTGCACTACAATGCGTGCCCATTTCGCCATCAACCCTGGTGCACTTGGGAAGTTGCGATTCAGGGTCGATCTTGCTGTTGATCTTTTCAGCGTTTCCTGGCGAGGCTGGACTCAAGGAGCTTCGCTAAGCCTGTAGAAACACAAGGGAGGTCGCCGGTCGTTCCTCAACATTAATTTTGATATGGCTCGGGGATTCTGCAACTACAACTGAAACTTGTAAGGCTGCAGTTCAGAAGTTCAAACGACGATGATCTTCATGCCTTTGCTTCGATCGCCATGACTACGACATGATGGATGTTGCCATAACCTAATGGCGCACGCCGACAAGCCAAACCCAGGTGTACTACCTCTAGGCCAGAGTAAATTCACCGGCGCGACCACCCTGAGCCCAGCACACACACACAAATGACATCGCCAGGATGCCGCGTGCTTCCCCCGAAAACCCCCAGATGCTTAGAGCATCCTAAGTTTGCCATGATAATAGCATTCCAACTTGTCTCCCTCGCAGAACATGCGCTCGGTGCAGTTTCGCATGGGCCAGGACGACAACTCACCACTGGAAAAGCACTATATACAGTGGCTGCTCTAGCCTCTTGCAACGTCGACACCTGTGGCGGTTGCATTCCCTGTGTTGGTCGCATGTGAGTCATTCCAACACAGCCTGCGCTCCCTACTCCAAATCCCCTTGCGCTCGAAGAGCGGGCGAACACATTGCAAACCCCTGGACTGAACTGCCTGCCAGACTCATAGCTGCAGTTAAGTCTCGTGCAGTTCGAAGCTGCCGACCCGCCAGCACCTCGCATAAACCAGTTGGGCAGCCCTTAGCCCCAAGCATTGGCAAATGCTAGCTGTTGGTATCTTACTCGGTCTCGCTCTCGTCGTATGCACACGAAGGCTTTTAAACCAAATCTTCAGAGTCAGTCAGTCCTTCCGATTCATGATTCATGGTGCACAGGAGTCCGCTGCAGGGGATCGCCGCCCAAGCCTTTTAAGAACCCCCAGCGTTACCACACCTCTCGGGTAATAAGCAACACCCGTTGACACCAAAATCCACTCTGTCAGGACCGGCGCAAGCAATCCAGCTGCGCCCACAGCGGAGGCGAAGGTACCGCAGCTGCCCTCGAAACGAGGCTGCGGACGGACGACGCCTCCTGTAGACCAAGAGACTTAAATTCAGGGCTCTTTCTTGATGAAGTCGTTTGTAGGTATAAGACTGTAGACCGACAGCTGCATGCCAACGTGAGCCATGTCTTTCACCTCTTACTATTTCTATTCGCATTCGCTCACAAGTCTCAACTTGCAAACGGGACCGACAAGGTCGCTTGGTAACTAAAGGAAATCTCCATTTCAGATGCTCTGAGCCAAAAATCTTCAGTCCCAATGCTTCGACAGTCTAGTTATTGGTGAGGAACTGATGCATTCTGGGCAAAACAACACAGAGAAAGTGCAAATGCATCTGTTCGAAGCTTGACGCTACGTCAACTCCCTCCCGCTCCTTCCGTTCGCGGAGCAGCTGCCAGGGGGCTGCTGGGAGCCACGAAGCAGAGGGAGGCCCTGAAGCCACGGATTGCTCGAAGGGTGTCTTGACACCAATGTTATCCACTATTCTCTGCTACACCGTCCAGCATCATGCAGGCCACCCGACACGGCCAAAGGCAGCGCTCCGACGCTCTGAAATAGAGCTGAAAACGAAGAGTCGGGAGAAATCTGAGTCAGAGTCATGGTTTTGAATTAATACCATGACATTAGGACTCGCATCCTGCTTTAACCTCTCAAGCAGCTCAACGCACTTTGCTGTCCCCCGGGGCATACTGTGAGGAGGGAGCATACGATCGGTTTACGGCTGCCACTGCTCTTTACCCACAGTATAGGCTTGCAGCCGTGCTGCAGCATGCCGGCGGCTGCGAAGGCACATGCCTGAGCAATGCGCATCCGCAAACATCTCAGTGGAGTTCAGTTTCGATCACGGGCCCAGATTCTCCGTCTTCTGTAGCATGGCATTGCAAACACAGGAGCATTCCGTTCTGCTCTTGCAACAGTCACAAGGCAGGAAGGCCGTAAGTGCAACAGTATGCTGAGGTCAACGATGCTCAGGTCAACCCCCGCTAAACCTTTATTAAGTTGACACCAGACCTTTGCACCCGGCTACCCAGACACCCCTTCTTGAACATGGCTTCGGTGCAAATGAAAGCATACATAAGCCATGACAGCCATGACCTCAAACCATTGGAAAATGCCACCCGCTGGTCATACTTGTTCCTTCAGCAGCATCGAAGCGAGGGGGTATCTCAGCCATGTGAATGACACGTCTTGCAGCTGAGCGATGTGCGATCACACCAGCGCTGCGGCGTGCCATCTTTCTTGGCCAAGCAGCTCAAGAGAGCTATGCCGCTATGCGTCGTGGTAAGCCAAACAGCTTGGGCAGGACAGCATAGGGTCACAGTTGACAGGGTCAAGCGAGTGAAGAAGGACTTCGGATGTGGTGTTTGCAAAAGGACAATTGCTTCATTTCCGCCTGAAGCAACGTGGAACAGAATGAGCTCCCTCAAGACCACCATCTTTGAAGGTGTGCTTCCTAGCGCCCCGTCAAACACCGGCCCATGGCATCCTCGCTTCCTCGTCCTCCCTGCCTATCCCTCTTCCTCTCGCTACCAATGGACAATGTGCTCACCGCTTGTCACTGGCATTTTGCAGACCTGCGCAGGTCTCCCATGTTGAAAGGCTCAGCCGACGATGAGAGATCCTTAAGCCAAAGCTCAGGCTCAAGGCTCTGCGTCGTCTTTTCGTCTACTTGCTTTGCTCGACTTCCTCTCTTTAAACAGCATGGGAGCTAAGTTCGCAATGATGTGCCGGCAAGCTGCTTGCAGATCTCCCTCCAAAGCGTCCAAGCATGTTGAGCCTCAGGATATGACGAGAATGCCCGACAGTGCTTTGTCTCGCAGCACAGCTGAAGGAGCATACTGTCAGTCAACTGCTGATGACCTGTAGCCTCGAGACGTGGCAGTGCCGCCAGGGAAGTGTGCGCAAATGAAATACAGGAGCGAGACGAGCTGCACGACCTGAGGCACATCTTTTGGAATTGGCTGTGCAGTGAAGGAACGAAACAGCAGCCACCGTCAAATCATGCCGAGGATCTCCAAAAAAGGCAGTCAAGATGTGACGCGGCCAAATCAACCTCAAGTGTCCACGGGCCAAAGCATGTACATATACGGATCTTGATGCCAGGAAGCAGCTATGTCGTCCTGCTGCTCAGCCACGAAAGCAACCATTCAAAGGGTTTCAGCGTTGTCTTCTCAAGCCAACTTCTGTAGCTAAGGAGCGTAAAGCAAAGTGTTCCAAGCAAGCCTGTCACATAGGCGATGGCGTACGGCAACTTGCGGCGCCTTGAGAGAACACAAATCACTGTCGAATTCGAGGGCGGGCGAATCCAAGTTACGCACTACCCACAGCTAGAATAGAACGACTGAGGCTACTGACAAACATTCCAAGTCCATGCACAGCCAGCACGCAAGATCACAAGCATCACTCATGATTCATGATAGAACAGCCAAGATTCTGTGAAATCTGCTCCTTAGAGACAACGCTGAGCAGGTGTCGACGACTACGAGGTAACACCAGCTGGAAACATGTCAGCTGCCCCCTCTTCTGGCAGCGTCTGAGTCCGGGGCGAAGAATGCCTCGGAGATCGGAGTGAGCACTAGAATGAATGAATGCGAAGAGCGAGAAGACTTGCTCAAGGTAGAACCTACTACCCAGCACTGATGGTAACCGTCGCTGGCATTCCAACCATGCGACTATGTTGACCGTAGTAAGCACAAGAAGCATAACAAGAGAAAGAAAGATTAGGGCCGCAGGTCCGAGAAGGACGCTTTTTTTGGTTTTGCGCCAAGCGGTGTTCTTTGGGCAACATGAAACATCAAGGAGGCAGAGCGTGCCAGGTTTGCGCACTAAGGCTTACGATTAGAGGTACATGTCTCTAGGCACCAAAACCTCAAGGACTTTTGACTACATACATATATATATATGTGTGTGTGTAGTATTTATTTATATATGTTATCATATATATATGTATCTGTCTCTCTCTGCCTCTCTGTCGGAACTCCAAGCACCTCCGAGAGTCGTAAGCCCATCGAGAAGTCACATAAACGCAAGCTGTAACTCGACTTTACAGTGCCGAGAGGCTCGCCAGCCACTCCTTGCGCAGCGATCTAATTAAAGGTCTTTGTGTTTTCTCGCCCGGGCTGTTGACTTTCCTCACCTCCGACTCTGACTTGTTCAACTTCGAGGCTAGCTGCTTTGAAGCTCTCATGTTCCTGTAGGCTATAGGCAAGCAGCCCGACCCCAAAAATTAAACCATGTGGAAGAAGTCGTTGCCTACTGATCGTATATCTCAGACACTCGCAACAAGGGTTCTGTGATAGAGGGCCATTAATGTGTAAGTAACATGGGGTTTGGGGCTTGGGGCATTAGGGTATCTTATGGGAAGAAGCTCTCGAGCTTCCAATTGCCCAAGCTCCAGCTTGAGCAGCCGAAGCTGCGCGTACCGATCCTTTTTCGGGACTTAGGGCGTGCACCGGAGTCATTGCCAGGGGTCTTTGTGCACTACATACGCCTGTGCAGGTATACATGTGGGCAATTTCCGTATGCACAAATACGCACGTAGCTCGCCGACTACATTACTGTTCAAGTAAGGTGTGTATGTTTGTGTATTTGCTTGCTAGCTTTGTTTGGCAAAGTCTCCTGCCTCTCCAAAATGTGCTGTGTTTGTGTTTGTATGAGGCCGAGCAGCAAGTAGACGAACGATGCCAGCATCAGTACTGAGCCGATGGTGGCCAGGAAAGCAAACGCTTTCCTGAGATGGCGCGAATTTAAAGACTCGTCGGACAAGTCACCTGTTCGTTTTGTGAGAGCTCCGAGGCGGACTACAATTTGCAAACGAGCATATCTGCCAGCCAGCCAGCCAGCCAGAGGGTTAGGATTCGCAATGCTAGGCTTCGTCCGCGGCAGGCTTTACAGCTTCTAACCGCTTCTAGCTAAGGACAGCCTGGAAGAACATCGCAGCGTTCGGAAACCGCAGATCCTGAATGTTTCGAGACACCCGACTTCCCTCCAACCTCAGCAAATCAGGTGAAAATGCCAACTAGACAGCATTGAGCAGTTCAGTCTTCTCCTTACGCGCTTCTTGCTTGAAGTGCTTGCTCGGTGGCCCTGAAAGCTCCAAAGCCCAAGGTGTTTGACACAGTGAGCGCGGGCCCCGGTACGAAGAGCCTGCAAAGCAGATGGCAACCTATGACGTATTTATATTGCAGTACGATTACCTGCAAAATGATATGTCGGACAAACCCTAAACCGGTTTCCCACTCACTCGCATGGGATCAGAGATGCTGAGGGCCAGGGTCGCTTCGTCGGATGGAAGCCAAGTTGCGGCATGTTCCAGAAGTTCAGTGAGAAGAGCACCTCATGAGACAAACAGTAGGCAACATAAGTTGTAGGAAATGGCACCTTGCCCTGCCTTATGCTCGAAATAGATCGACATCGAAGCTGGTCAAAAAGTCACTGCGACCTCCTCTGCCGCCTCCAATCTGTACCGATGCTGGACACCGTGTGCCAGACAGAGGCAGTTTCGAACAGGAGCGCACCAAGGACGAATCACAGCTTTAGCTTTCCAGCCGATGCCTTTTTACAACCTTGCACATGCGGCTCTGAGTTCGTGCAGAACTGGGTTGCACCCAGCGAGGAGCAGATTTCGCAACGGAGCCCTACATGCCGGCCATTAAGAAAGGAAGGATACCGGGGCAAAGAGTGTTTGCAGCATAGTCCAGGACGTGCCAGGTGATATCCTGCTTCAGGAAGCTTGTGAGGCGAGTTCCGGTCTTAGGGCAACACCCAGCACTCAGCCCTCAAGAACCTGAATGCTCTTTCAAAGAACTGTACAAGACCTCGGGCAACCGATCAAAGTACCGTCCCTCCAACAGGCCTACAAAACAAGCTGATTCCCATATGAACACAGCATGCTGTGATGCAAGAATTCTAGGCCGCAAGCCTGCAGCCCCCAGCCCACTGAGCAAGGCACCAAGAAAAGGCCAGAGGAAAACATCGCCACGAACCTCCACAATCTGCAAGGATCCTCAGATGCGGCGAACAATAAAAGCTGTGCTTCGAGCTGCTTCGCTACATTACGTACACATGCGATAGCATGCGCGGTCCCCAAATCAGATCCACTGCGCTCGCCCTTGTAACCCTCACTGGCTTCACAGCTTATCTTTTTTTACGCAATGCCTTCTATATGCACTGGTATCTTTGTTGATCTTGCTACTTACGTCTGTGTTTCCTACATTACCACCAGTCATAGCCGCCATAGCCTTTGCTGCACTTGCCATCACCATAATTAGTAAGTGCGACTTTTGTTTCCGTTGCAGCCATTGCCAGTCCCCTTTGAATCAGTACTGCACTTTATATGCTGCTATGCAGGACCGTGTTAACATCCTACAATATCCTGCAGGAACTGTCCGGGAAAACTTGTAAGCAACGTCTCCTCCCGGTAACCCTTAAACAGTTCCTCTCCTCTCTTCTGAACCCATGGTTGTCACCGAGTGTCCATGGCCAGGGATGCTGCGCCCTGGACCCTCTCACCTTGCACACCAGGGATGTTTTCCAAGGTGGCCTAGGGTTCAAGCCTTAGGAAACTTTGGGCCCGGAAGCCTTTTGCAGAGTTTGGGGTTTCGGCTTTGGTTTAAGGGTTCAAGCTTTAGGGGACTTTAAGGCCTCTAAGCCTCTTGGGGAGTTTGTGATTCGGCTTGGGTTTACGGCCTGTGATGGTTGTTTGCGACGGTGTTTGTCAACTTCCCTAGTCACCCTGCGAAGGCTTAGGGGTAGAACGAAACCCTCCGCATTTAATCGCAGGGCTGTCTCGTCCACGAACCTCAGGGTGGCATGATGGTATCATACCGTATCGGACCGTCCTTCTTCAGCCTGCATACTATGAGGTAAAACCGAGTAAATCACCTTCTACAGGCAGCTAAGATACGCAAGCTCGGGGCATGGAATCTTTTGGGCAAGCCCCACAGCTTCCGTTTGTTCTGAGGCCCCTGCTGGCAACAGACAGGGCTGAAACTGCACCTCGCGAACGTCTGGGATAGGAATCAGGCAGGTACCCGGCACTAATGGCTTTCACATGAAAGCCGGACTGTCCGGATTTGCTTCGAGATACAGGCTGGGTATCCGTGGCCACGGGTCCAAAAGATCCGGCTGTATCCACGCCACAGGTCAGTTGAGGGTACGACTGGACAACACAGTTGCCATTGGGAGTTTCCGGCTTCCTGAGCCCTGTTTTAGAACTCTACAGACCCTGACTGAGAGGCTCTTGTTGCAATTTCAAGAACTCCATATTTACGCCGCCAAAGGGATCCCACACAAAGGGATCCTTTTTGCAAATTGGTCCCCAGACAACGACCCTCAGCGTTAAGCATCCCATGAAAGAACCCGTTATAAAGAGGTTTGTCGATAAGGGACCCACATATATAGGAGCCTTAAAGTAGGGTTTTGGGGCCCACTATACTATAATCATAATAAGGAGCCCCCAAAAGAGTATAGGTAATTATTTAAGCCCCTATATTCCTTGTTTTCTCAGGGTCAGGGTTGAAGGGTTTAGGTTGAGAGCACCAGTATTATGACCACAGTGGTGTTCACAACTCTGTTTTTATGTGCCGCACATCTCTCCGTCTCTGTCTGGCAATGGTTCATCCTCTCGATCCGTCTATCCAACCATCCACCCACCGACCCTCCATAGGACACCGCCTCAAACGACGTAGAAACAGATAAACATCAGGCTCTTCTTACACTCGGGGCACGGGGACACTCAACACTCATAAGACGACGCCAAACAACCTTGCTTGCAAGACGGGCTCCTGCATGCTTCTGGCACCATCTGAGACGGACTGTGTGTATCCTTGAAAAATACATATGCGTGCCGCTGTAGGAAAAACGCGAGTTTGCCCACACGTCGAAGCCAGTTGGCTTAGTAACGACAATACAGCGCGCGCGTGTGTGTGTGTGTGTGCATGCATAATATACTAAGTACTACACACAGGTATAGAAAGAATATAGTAGCTAATATACACACATAGATATACAGATAGATATTATAAACAAGCAGCGAGAGAGAGAGAGAGAGAGCGAGAGCGAGAGAAACTGAAAAGTTCAGAGGTGCGTCGGGGAGAGTGAAGGAAAGAGTCCATCTGTCGCAAGCGCGAGGCTCTGAACCCCAAGCCCTGCATAAACTCTTGCAACCGGTCTGCAGCGACTTTACCGGGAAAAACTTGCAGCGACCGATACCGACCACCCACCACTTTAAGCGATGGGGCGACTCGTGCGCAGAAGCCAAGTATCGGGAACTATCTCGCAGGTCTACTGTGAAAAACTGTAACCCAAGACTGCCCGTATAAACTCTAAACTCTAAACCCCTAAACCCTCGACATCCCTCAAGCGCAAACCCTAGTTTAAGCCAAGACTCCTATAAAGCCCGAAACCCCTAAACACCCTAAACCTTAAGCTCGCGCCTTGCCGAGCGTTCTGGATCACATTTGAGTCGCTGATCCGCTCCTCCGAAGACCCAGCCGCGGCTACAAGCTGGGTAGCCCAGGTGATTTGCGTTTCGGGTTTACGGTTTGGGGCAGCTGAGGTTTTAGGGTCGGGGTTTAGGATGGGCTACTTATGTTGTTTAAGCGGTTTAAATGCCTGACAAGCTTATTCCTGTGCTGCGCTGGACGAACTTTTCCCGGATTCTGCAGGAGCTTCTTTCCCACCCTCATGAGTCTGGGGCTGCGGAAATCCACACTACTGGATTGTACTCGGGCATACCAGATTGAGCTCGAGTAGCGAGACACCTGGGAGTTCGGGGACACCAGAAGTGCGAGGGGCCTTAGGCCTTCGTCGGGCCATCGGGATGAGAATGTAAATGGCAGAGTCTTGCGCTTGAACCGAACTCGTGTGGCTTCGGGGGTAGCCGTTGCCCAGCCTAAGCTCCAGCATGCTGGATAGAGTTGACCAGTCGTTCTCACTGAATTGACAAGCCCGTTCACACTGCATGAACATGGGTCCAAGGATTCAGCACTCACAAGGGTCCAAGTTTTAACATTTAGGGATCAGCGCGGTGAGGCAGGTTCAGAGCCATATCCGATCCTGTCGGAACTCTTCGGCTTCGAGTTTTCGGGATCCAGGCCTCCCACCTCCCACCCACCTCCAACAGGTTTGCCGGCTGCGAAAGTCACGGAGGCATGCCTAACTGACTCCCGGTGAAACCGTGCAACCACAACATCGGGAAGCCTGAACCTTCAGGGTGTGCGGCTGATTGCAACTTGCTCCTGGATGCTTGCGGCAGAAGAGGACGCAGTCGAGGCAACGCCTACAGGCAATCACAACGCACAAACCGAACAGTTGGAAAGAAACCTAAACTGACCACTGCATCCATTGTACACCCCATCCCGATCCGACAACCGAAACCGGACTGAAACCTTTTCCCATCTAATAAAAGATTCTGGCCAGGCGTAAATCAAGCGTTTCGCGCTTATACACGGACGGGTCCAGGCAAAGTCCGAAGACAAGACTAGGAACAAGTGTGTTAGTTCGGTTTAACCGCTAATCCACGTGTCAAGGAAACTCTTGATTTGAGAGGGCTGTGGCTCTACAACTTTTAGACCCGCACAAGAAATGGCCGCTTGGATTCTCACTATAGGAAGAACCGAAAATGATTCTTCGGAATGGGGCTTCGGGATCCGTCTGCAATTCGGGCTTCGGTGGTCTAATTCCTCAGGTGAGGTTAATCGCCAGCGAAGCTGGGATCTGAGGTCGAGGGTTGTTCAAAAGGGTTTCTTGGGCATGCGGCATACGATTTTAAAAGTTGGAATTGAGGGTGCATAAACTCGGACTACTTGACTCATGATTTGTACCTCTTGCTTCCACTACCTTGCGGTTAGAAATCCCCGTGAAACTGGAGAAGCCGAAGCATTTTGGCGCTAGCACTCAAGGCCCCGAAGAACGTCAGCCACTAGCATATGCACTTTAGGCGGAGAAGCAAACGGGTGAACAGACAGGGCAGTGGACAAACCAACAGCGACACGATCAACAACAAAGCAATTTATTCCCTGAGCTCTAAAACCCTAAACAGATAGAGGCCACGACAGCTATCATAATCATTGCCATCCCTGACACCCAAGTAGCAACGCATCTAAGCCCTCTCAGGCCCCAGGGCCCTGCGTGCGGCCAAAGATCTTTGCAGACTCCGGGAGGCGCCGGACTTCACTGCCTAGCGCGACTCTCTCCCTTCCTACCGCTATGGACACAAATATGTACGCATGTTGTGTATGTCTATATGTGTCTGTGACTGAGCAATTAAATACCTGCATATAAAAATACAATAAAACTTATATACATATATATGTACATGTACATGTACATGTATATGTATATGTACAGTACATCTTATGTTGTTTAGTTTAGCAGTGTGTATACGCACGACTGTATTTTTGCACATGTGCGTAAATGTATATGTGTATACGTACTGATCGTATTTATAATACGTGTTTATTTGCATGTGGATGCGCAGGCATGTCTGTGTGTCTGCGTGTGCCTACGTATGTCGTCCGCGCGTACTGTGTGTATGTATGCATGCGTGCATGCATGCATGCATACACCCACACATACTCACACATACATGTGTGCATATAGCATATATATATATATATATATATGTACGTTGCATATATACAAAGAGAAGCAACGTATGTACATATACGGTACCATCTGGGAAACCATAATAAAACAGGATACGCACATATGATACAAGCCTGAAACAAGGATCCGTTGAGCATCACCGAATTGGACATCCCCATGTTGGGGGGGGGGGGCCTGCGCTCAAGGGAGTGGGAGTTTCAGAAATTGAAGGAGCCAAGTGTAGCCTTTCAGAAGCCCCAGCCCCCTGCAAGGCTCTAAACGCCCCGAGACCCCAAGCAAAAACCCCTGCAACGGTGCCCGAGTTCAAGAATGAACGCTCCTGTGCTCAGTGGCCGAGGCTTCTTAGGGGCTATTCAAGGGTTCCATAGCCGGGTATAGAGGGTTGTCATGCTTTCTGTAGATGCTTAGGCAAGGAGGGTTTGGGATTCTTTAGGTAAACCTGAAAGCTTAGCACTTCGCCGTTTTGAAAGAAGGGGAGTTTTTCGAAGCACTGAAATGTCGAAAGCTTCGGATCTGCCCCTGTTGCTGGCTTCCCTTGGCCTCTTGGTGTTGCGGCTTTTCGACTTTGCTGCCTGACTTTCTTGATTTCAATTTTGTTCGGGGCTACCAAATCTGCAGTCTAGGAGTCTAGGAGGTCTCCTTTACGAGTCTTTTTGCAGCAGAGCCATAAAACGACAGATCCTTCGGATCGTGGGGCCTGCGGGTGAGAGTGCTGCCACATGTAGCTCCAGTGTTGACAGACAGGTCTTGTCAAAGATATTGCGAGATCAATCCATGTGAGACGCCATCCGTGCCAGAACTGCCGAGTGTTTCGTAGCCGGTGGTCTGGCGCTTGATGCAGCGACATGACAGTTGGTTGCTGCCGTTTTGTGTGTCACCCGCAAAGAGCCACAGGTTTTGTGCCACAAGTGCAGCAAGTACAAACAGGAAAATAATCAGCTGTGTAGGCGAGTAGTTCTGCACTACGTCAACAAGTGCGCCGCCCGCTAAACCTGCCCAGGTGTAGCTATAGCAGAAGGCCATTGGACAGAGGAGAGCAGCACAGAAGTGCACTGAACCCTGAGAATATGACATTGCACACCTGACCAGTCGAAGCAAGACTGGGTATGCCAGTGGGAGCACAAGCCCGATGAGGATTACCCATCCAATTGAAGAGCTTATCATGTACGTAGTCAGGGATGTGTAGCCAGCTGCTGGACCAGACGTCTCACAGGGCCCATTGTCACAGCCTAGCACGTTCACAGAGGCGTAAAAGATCATAGGGAGAAGCGCGATCAAACAGGTCCGCCTCGACACGTAGAGCTCGTCCCCAATCTGTGATAGCACAAACGATCGCAAGGTCCCTCTGACGTAGGCATTGAAGCGGCCGAGTAGATCATCGGCACCATCGAGCGTGGGAAGGAGAACCTCTCGATTTTGAGACGCCGGGGTGCAATCGGGACGGTTGGTTGTAGCAAATGGATCATGCACTTAACTATAGCGTGGGTCTGTGCTATCTCCAGGATCTTACGCCCCGTTGCTGGTCCCGAGCGACACGCATCCAGACAGTGCGATTCGACTGAACGCCCCTATGACCAGCAAGACTTTCGAAAGCGACAAAATCATGCAAAGAGCTTGTCAACAAACCCGCCTCGCCATCGTCAACTTCACCAACGAGCCGTGGAGATCCGTGCTGCGCCGCATCATTCTTGAACAAGTCTTCCACATGCTGCTCGATTACTTCTACGTCGGAAGGCAGAGTACACTTGGCTGCCCTGACGTCAAAGTTAGCCATCTGTCTTAGCATCAGCTGGTGGTTTTGTAGCTTCATTCGGAACGAGACGAAGCTGGGAATGGCGAGGGGTGCATACACCAGACCTGAGATCATTAACATGAGACAAACAGCTGCGAATTTCAGAACTGCAGCATTTGTTCCCAGCATCGGTTCTTCCTCCTCCATCGCTTGATCTATGGTCGTGCGGGGCAATGCACGATCCACAAGATCGTAAATCGTGAGGCTCACCACCTCCATGAGGATTGAGTTCAGCAGCCATGGAGCCAACCAAAGCGGAAGCACATCAATCTGCTCTGTCCCAACATGTCGTGCGAAAGTTGCCAGCTCTAAAGAGCACCACTTGCGCTCAAAGTACGTTGCATCCCAAAGAATAAGCATGCGAGAAGAATGCATCACAAAAACAGGAAGAGCTGCTATTTGTTCTGCCTTCCGATCCATGTCTGTTTGATGGATGCAGAGCCTGTCCACCCAGACTGAATAAGATTGATGCCCCTCAAACAGCTGTCTGAAAAGGAACACAACGAAAAAAACCGCAATGGGAAAGTACACCAGGCAGGGCAGTATGAGGTAGCTGCCACCCAGGCCCGTGATGCCGCCCCATCCAACCAATGTAGTTGCCAAAACAAACCAGGCACCACAGGCACATCGGATTGCCGCCTCCACGTTGAAGAACCTCAGAAAATCGGATCCGTAGCTTGCACTCGAATTTTGTGTGCTGTTCTGCGCTGCTGACTGTTCAAACACAGTGCATGTCAAATCTTTCCTGGCAAGCGCAAAGCGTGCATGCCAATGAAGCTAGAGACCTGAACAAATGTCCTCCCAGAGATGTGTTAACTCTATCTGCGTCCCGTCTTTGGCAAAAACGGACCAAGTTGGAGATTGAAACAAAGGGATCCTTTAATTGACCTTAATAGAGCCCAAGTAGTAGGATTCCGATTATAAGAAATTCCCACAAAACATGATCAAACTGTCGGACTGACCTGCAGAACGCTCCAAGCGAAAAAGATCAAGCACCCGTCAAGACAGGAATGGAGTGTCGCGGCCGTGACGTGACGCTCTTTGCTGGATGTGAAAGGTGAGCTGAGCAACCGTATACTGGCCCCCATTTCTAGCAACAGAAGCATTTGTGCGTTTCATAGAACATGGGGCCTTCATGTAGACGCCAAGTAATAACTTAGTAGTTAACAACATGTTTACAGAGTCCCTTTTTGAGCGGAAGTCTAAACCCCACACCCGGAATCCTAAATGAGAGCTTCTGACTTCCAAGGCCCAGTCGCAAGCAGAGGGCCAGAAACTTTGACCAACGAGAGGCGCTCCAGGAGTGACCGATAAATACATCCTGGGCTCTTTGCAAGGGCTTCGTAATGGTTTTTTGGACTTCATGGGGGCTTCTAGAGGTTTGGGCTTGGAAGGGCTTTGCACAGGGCTTTACAGAGCATTGCAGGCGTTTACGAACATGGGTTTCGAGACTGATCTTGGAAGCATTTTCTACTTTCAAGGCAGCCTGGCGTCGACATGATCTGTCTCTGAAGAAGCTTCGAAGAGGGCTTCCCCTGCATGTTGGACCTGATCCATCGTTGGGAAGCGCGTGTTGCTGCTGCCGCCAGCTGTGAGAAGCGCATCGAGTGCATCTCTGAAGATAATGCCGAAACCTGTCTCGGATGCGGATCATGCTTGTCATTGAAGAGTGTGTTTGAGACCATATATGGGAACAACGAGGGGAGCGCAAACAAGAACAGCCAAGACACCAGCCAAGACCTGTCGAGGTGAAGCTTTGCGAAAGTGCCCCGACCTACAGATCTGCTCGTAGCTGCTGGCTCTCCGAAGTCGGGAACCCGCGGCCGACGGCGATTCCGGCATGAAACGAATTCAACATGCAACTGAAGCAGAGCTTCTTGTCGGCACACTGATGACACCGCCTACACGGCCCTGCATGCATGCTTTGGAATCTCGGAAAATGAGAGAGCCTGGTAAGCTTTCCTTGGGGGTCATAGAATTTAAGAGGTCTGAGTGCTCAACAGGTTTTAGCTTTGCAGTCTAAGGCTTCTTTGTACGGATCACCAGGTTCAACTCTCAGGCTCGAGCTGGGCAATCCTCTACCAGGCAGCGGAACAGTTTAGGGCCAGTTTTCGGGTTTCGGTGGTTCGGGGGCTGGGATTCCGGGATAGGATCAAGGGAGTCGCAACTAACATGAACCACAACTGCAGGTGCGACGTGCTCCCACAGATGTTGTGAGGATTGTTAGGGCGTGCGGGCTCCTCCGTCATGCTTGAGCTTCCCGGGGTTTTAGGGGTGCAGAGTTCAGAACTTGGGCAAGCCATCGTCGACAACATCGAGAACCTTCAACTAGCGGCATTCATCCTGAACCGTTCCAACCGTAAAGTTAATTTCGGTCGATTCGGTTGTCAATTTCAATGCATTCGGTTGCCAGACAAATCCCTGCATGTGACAGTCACACTAGCAAAAAAAAAGAAACATCTAGCAGAAGAAAACACAAAA
>BGNK01004533.1:661-52948 GCA_003297005.1 Symbiodinium sp. clade A Y106
AACCCCTAAACCCCTAAACCCCTAAACCCCTAAACCCCTAAACCCCTAAACCCCTAAACCCCTAAACCCTAAACCCTCAACCCCTCAACCCAGGAGCCCCGCTTCTTCCGCGGCTCAGTGGCCGAGAACCTCGCTTGGGGTTTGGGCGCCGTTCCAATGGAAGAGCTGACGGAGGCGGCAGGGTTTGAGCCGCTAATTATCCCAGGCTTTGGTCCTTTTCGGTTAGTTTCAAAGGTAGTGTACTACTACTACTACTACTACTACTACTACTAGTACTAGTATCCTATTCTCGCGATTTGGGTTTGGGGTCTTATCTACACTTTAGCCGTTGAATATATACCCAGGAGCGATGTGAAGATTCAAAGCCACCACCCCTAGCGGAAATGACTTTTTTTGGATTTTTGGGAGGGTTAACTAAACTCCTATTACTTCTGCTACTACATCTCCTACTACTGCTACTCCTGCTGCCGGCTGTTCTGTTCGGCCCACTGCCGCCTCCCAGGTTGCCCGGACAGCGCATTGCCACGACTTCATCAGCAGTCTCTCGGCGAATAAGTAACCCGAAACGTCTGAATCAGCATAGCTCGTCCGCTGAGGCCTACCACAGGGCTACGACACGGAGATCGCTGATGGTAAGCTGCTGTCAGGAGGCTGCATGTGTTGCCTCAAGATGCCAGAGCCATGTTAACCCCATCTGCGGCAGCTATATGTACATCCAGTTAGGTAGGTGCGCTGATCCTAACATCCTGTGTGTTGTGTAAAGGCTCTCGATAATCCAGCAAGATCGCGGTAGTCTGCTTTGAGCAAAAGCTTCCAGATCTCTGGCTTGTTGCATCTGCAGGTCAGCGCCAGCGGCTGGCTATCGCCCGTGCGCTGCTTCGCGATCCACCCGTCTTAATACTCGACGAGCTTCTTGGTCAAGTCATGTGTTCTCATACATCGTGCTATGATAGTCGATGGAGATAAATCAGGCCCTATACCCTGAACCCTAAACCCTAAATCCTAAGAGGTGCTTTAAAAGAAACTCCCAAATCCTAAACTCTGCTGGTTGCTGTCACATTACAGACTTCGTTTGATGCGATTGGAGGAGCCCGGGCCGAGGCTAAGCAGTCACAGAGCAAGCATTGGGGTGGGGATACCTGGGGACGTCCATCTAAACCCTAAACCCAGAACCCCAGAACCCTAAACCCTAAGCCCTTAACCCTAAACCCTTGAACCCTAAACCTTTGAACCCTAAACCCTAGGTCGCCACAGAGTCTCTCAACATCGTCCCATATGGGAGTTTCCCAAAATAGGGGTCCCTAACATAGTACCTTAAAATAAAGTAGGATCCTAACTGTAAGGACCCCCGAATAAGATACCCCAATTTTTTCCGAAGCTCCCATATGGCCGGCCAGCGGGGAGAAGAGAAGAGAAAGGAGGTACCTAGACCCCCCAAAGTAGGTAATATAATCAACACCTATAAAATACAAGGCCTTTATGATACATACTTTCAGGCAGGTATTTGCCAGTATGAAGGCTAGCAGGCGTAGCCATACCACGAAGCGTCATAATCAGCACTATTTCCCAAAGTGGTGCCAATAATGCTTGCTCAATAGACGCCCAATCTTACTTGACAGTAGCACGCGTGATTCTGTTGGTTCCTCGGAAAAGTAACAACCAGCAGCAATTGCCGCAGACCCAGACTGTGAGGCCTTAAAGCGCTAAGCCGTAAAACCCTAATTCTGATCCTTAAACTGGAGGGGGCGAAACTGTAAACCCTAAGACCAGTCATCCTCATATCTCTCCATCCTATAATGCCAGAACCTTGAACCCTCAACCCCCAACCCTAAACCCTCAACCTTAAACCCTAGACCCTAAACCCTCAACCCTCAACCCTCAACCCCCAACCCTAAACCCTAAACCCTCAACCCTAAACCCTCAACCTTAAACCCTAAACCCTAAACCCTAAACCCTCAACCTTAAACCCTAAACCCTAAACCCTCAACCCTAAACCCTAAACCCTCAACCCTAAACCCTCAACCCTAAACCCTCAACCCTAAACCCTCAACCTTAAACCCTAGACCCTAAACCCTAAACCCTACGGCCTCAAAGCAGTGGCGGCCTCTAGGCCGACCTCTGCGCTTGATCCGTCGACAAGCAGGTGGACTGCCGGGTAGTCCTACGGTTGATTAGAAGAATCCTTATTCTTAGGACCCTTATTTACTAAGAAGAACCCTTATTATTGAGACCCTATTTATAAGGACCCTTAGAAGAACCCTTACGGTTGATGGACAAAATCCTGCATGACCCTAAGGACCCTAAACTATGGGAATTATGATATATTCCTTCTAATGGGTAATGCAGGATTTTGTCCATCAGCCGTATGTACTGCTATGGGCCCACGGTTTAGGGTTTAGTTTTAAGGGTTTAGGGTTAGGGTTTAGCGTTTAGGGGATACTTCCCTAAATCATACTGTAGTAGATGGCAATATAGAAACCCAGCAGTCTAGTATATGAAGTAGGGTTTATATTACCGTTGTGGTGAGTGTAGATAGGCCTCCTGAATATTGGTGAGTGTAGATACTACCCCATAGGTACATAGACCCTTTCGGGAGACCATTTCTTGAGCTTATGTGGGGCGGTTGGGGGTCGTCTGGCCTGGTATAACCCCCAAACGCTCAACCCTAATTTGGGTGGTTGTGAAAATTATGGTCCTCTTTTGGGTCCTTAATATAGTACGGCACCTATTATTTGGGGTACCCAAAAAGGGACCCTAATTTTGACAACCACCCTAATGTTTAGGTATCAAATGTCTCAGCTAGCTGGTTTTGGGTCTGGTCTCATTTTCCGGGCTTCGAAACATGCAGTTTGATCTCCGAAGCCTGGTTCAGATAGGCCCTAAACCCTGAACCCTAAACTCCATGAAACTGTTAATAAGCTCTATAAACCCTAAACCCTAAAAGCCCTACGTAAACCCTATAGACCCGAAAAACCATAAACCCTATAAGCCATAAGCCCTAAACCCTAAAGGCCCTAAGTCCTGATCCCTAAAGCCCACAAGCCTTAAGCCCGAGACCCTAGAGTTGCAAGGCAGGTCTCCATGGCGCTCCGCGAGGCGCAGCTTTTCGAAGGGTGTTTCCTTAAGCGAGTGAAGGGATCTACGAGGGATCCGTAAAGTGGGATCCATAAGGGTTCCTTCAAGGGATCTATAGATTTACATGGGTTCCTTTAAGGGCTCTCTAAGGGTTCCTTTGAGGGATCCGTAAGGTTCCTTTAAGGGGTTCTTTCAGATTGCTGCGGTTCTTTGAGGTCAGCATGTTAGCTTGTGGGTTTAGCATAGGTTTCAGGGTTTAGGCGGTTGAGGGATGTTGGATCTTGACACGTCTTCGCTTACTGTCTAAGGTGGAGTAGTAGTGGACCGAAAGCAGCAACGTTGGGGTTATGACGTCTTTGCATGTCGTGAAAAGTTTCATCTTTAATGTGATCACGGATGTCATTTATGTTGCGAAAACTTGCAGGCACTAATGCTGAATGTTGCTGGTATCGCTACTAGCTACTCGTGTTACCAGTTGCATGATGGAGCAAAACACAATGTGATCGTGAGCATGGTATACGGGCCTGAAGAATGAGAAACTATGAAAATTCCCGTATAGTCCAACCCTCTAAGCCTTATAGCACCCTTCGAAAACTCTTACCTTATCCCGCCAGAATCGTTTTAAACCCGTATATCAAACCTTGTACCACCACTAACGCCCGTATAGAGTAGAACACGTATAGATAAAGCTCTATATTATATATAAACACCCTATACCACCCTCACGAAGCCCTTGCAGAACGAACACGGCACCTTAGAAGAACCAGAAGACCTCATCAAACCCTAAACCCTAAACCCTAAACCCTATAGGCGCGCCCCAGTAAGGCTCCCGGGTCTTCAAGCAATCCGGGCTCAGTCGCAGGCGCAGTGGTCGAAACGTTTGGGAAGGCGTAGGACGGTAATTGTCGCTTGGCCGCAGGTTTAGGGTTTAGGGTTTAGGACGAAGAGCATCTTGCACAGATGTTGCAAGGTTTTCAAGGGTTCTGTACGTCATATAGCAGGGTTCTGCATGGATTCTAGCCTGACTTGTTTCAAGAGGATTCCTTCACGGGTATCATGCACACTGAGCTGTTGGAAGTACAGAACCACCGAAAATTGAAAACCACAAAACCAACATCAAAAAACACTGAACCCCAAATCCTGAACACAAAGTTCAAAGCACAAAACCTAGGGTTCCAGGGTTCAGTGTCGAAACGTCAGGGTTAGGTTGAGGGTTTTGGGGTGCAGGGCAATAAGTAGCTATAAGATGTTTTAAGTAGGGGTTTCCGAAAATTGGGGGTACCTTATTTAGGGGGCCTTATAATAAGGATCGTATTATTTAGGGTACTATATTCGGGTCCCCAATATTCGGAAACTCCCAAGTATAGTTGCCTTACTTATGACCCTAGTTACTAAGGCCCAGGATCCTGCAAGTAAGCCCTAAACCCCCTTGTAGTAACCCTTTTAGGAACCCTTATAGATCCCTTTAGGGGGAACCCTTTGAGGAACAGGAACCCGAGATCCAGTAAGCCCTACCTTAACCCTGAATAACCTAGGTTTTTAGGGTTCCTTATTATGATTTCTATAAGTCCTTAAAAAGGTAGATTATTCCCGGTTGAGGTAGAGAGTCTGAGCTGTCTGTGGTGATTGCAGGTCATCGCCCATCGTCTCTCCACGGTCAAGGACGCCCGTAGTGAAGGAATGAAGAGATATGATGGGGGGCCTGCATAGTAGTAGAGTACCAAAATTTCTGAATCCTTTGAAACCCCAGTCCACCTTCATAAGATTTTGCTTTGGTGGGGGCCTGAATAGTAGTAGAGTACCACTGTTTTGTGATTCCTTCGAAACTCCAGTCCACCTTCATGCGGTTGATGGACAAAATCCTGCATGACCCTAAGGACCATAAACTATGGGAATTATGGTATATTCCTTATAATTTGTAATGCAGGATTTATATCCCTAAACCCTGTAGAGCCCTTTAAAGGAGCCCCTTAAAGCTACCCTTATAGATCCCTTTAAAGGAACCCCAGGATTTTGTCCATCAGCCGTATGAATCTGTTTGGCGTGGGTCTGAGGATGTCTGAAGCTTTGGGCTTGAGGAGGGGTCCAAGCGAGGGCTTGTGCTTCGGTTTAGGGTTTATAGGGTTTATAGGGTTTATAGGGTTTAGGGTTTAGGGTTTAGGGTTTATAGGGTTTATAGAGTTTATAGGGTTTATAGGGTTTATAGGGTCTATAGGGTTTATAGGGTTTAGGGTTTATAGGGTTTAGGGTTTAGGGTTTATAGGGTTTAGGGTTTAGGGTTTAGGGTTTTGGGTTCCGGTGTAGAGTGTAGAGTTTCCACTCACGTCGAGAGGATGCCGAACAGATCGTGGTGCTCGAGAACGGCGTGGTCGCTGAAAAGGGCACGCACGAGGCACCGACCTCACACAGACCCTAACCTACTATAGGGGCCGAAACGGTCACCCATACTGTTTTGGAGGCTCTTTATTATATTCAATTGTAGTATAATGTACACCCACACCCTATTCGAACTTCTAAGGCCCCTATAGTACACCCGAATTTTGCCAGAAGGTGGCCTCCATCTTCCGGCCCTAAAGCCTCGCACGCCTTAATCTAGGGGTCGGAGTAGTTATTCAGGGCTTAGACACCAGCCCCTTCAACGGACATCCCAACTTGTTTTTTTTCTACATCGGGGCCTTTGTTCAGCAAGATAATGTAGGATTTACGGTTTAGGGTTCAGGGCATAGGAGACGTTTAGTCGCTGTTCCAGGCTGATGCTCCGGGAAAGGTACTGTTGATGGACAAAATCCTGCATGACCCTAAGGACCCTAAACTATGGGAATTATGGTATACTCCTTATAATTTGTAATGCAGGATTTTGTCCATCAGCCGTATAAGCATTGTCTATGGTAACTTACGCTTTGTGACGCCCTCATGAAAGCGATTCATTGCAATCTCTTATTCTCTGGACGCGAGCTCGTTTGGAAGGACCCGTAATCAGAACCCAACAACCATAACCCCTAGAACTCTAAAACTTAAAACCCCCTACAAAACCTGTATGGAGGTTTTATCAAACCCTTGTCGAACAAAACACCGATCCACCACCCTTGTCAACTCTGGTAAACCTGGAGGCTTCACATATACTACCATGCTGGAATGATAAGGTCTCAAACGGCCATTCCTATTATGGTTGTAGGGACTTAATTCCATAACGATGGTAGTAGAATGTGGGGGCTTTAATAATTACCTGTCCTATTTGGGGGCTGCCTTATTATAATTATAGTGTAGCGGGCCCCAAAGCCATATTTCTAATCATTAAGTTCCTTATATTTTGTGGAGTCGCTGGTCAAACACGCACTTTTTCAGCTTTTCCGAGGAGCTCATGGCCCGTCCCGATGGTGTGCTGTGGCGCATGGCCACCTGGAGATAATTACCAATGCCATTAGTAGGATTCCTTTAAGGGGTCCTTTAACCAGGGGATCTATTATAGGGGTCTATGATCTAGGTGTCTCAATAATTACCAATGCCATTTTGGGGGGGTTCCTTTTTGTAATCATAGTATAATGGGTCCCAAAACCCTATTCTAATTATTAAGGCCCCTACATTATTGTCCAAGGTTTCGGGTTTATGGCTTCGGGGTGTAGGATTTAGGTTTTTGAGCAACTTTGGCTGTGTTAGGATATACTTGGTTTTCGTAATGTGTTGCAACGTCTTGAACAACTTTAAGGTTTTGGTTGTTGCCAACCGTGATGTTGTATGGCCTTGTGGATTTTCTGTGGGTTTCAGCGTAAAGGGGTTTTCAGAGAAAGCCAAAGGAATGCTTTTCAGTGGGTTAGGGTAAACTCCTTGAAATCAACCGCCCACAAGGTTTAGGGCTTAATGGTCCAGGGTCGCTCTAGACCCTAAAAACCCTAAAAACCCCTAAAAACCCTAAAAGCCCTAAGCCCCAAAAGCTTTAAGCCTTAAGTGCTTAAGCCCTAAACCCTAAGCCAGGTGAATGAGCAGCAGCTTCCATCTGCATGACCACAGTGAAGCGGGCTGAGGGTTAGGCAAAGCTTCGGGTGGGATGAAGGTAGGTGGGGTAACCCCAAAACTTTGTCATAGTTGGGTAACGTTTTACATTTTTATGGGTACTTAAAGCCCATAAGGAATAGAAATTTAAATCTTTAATCCTATCCCAACCATGAACTAGAAAAGAAGAGTCTGGGATCCTTCATCCTACCTACCTGGATCCCACCTTTGAGGCCTCCAAAGCTCAAACCCTGAACCTAAAACCATGAGTGCCCGGGACCTGTATCGGCAGTACAAGGCCAACTGTAAGACCTCAAGACAGGTGAAAGGGGGACTGTGTATTCATCCATGTTAAACCCTAAACCCTAAACCCTTTCAACACCAAAAGTCTGACCGCCGTGAACCTTTGAATCACATGGCTTAGGGCTTAGGGACCCCAAAAGCACATAAGCATAAGCATTTTATGGGGATATCCCTACCTTATTGGGCTCCATTACAAGGGAGTTTATATGGAATATCTCTATCCTTGGTTTTGCTTATGTGCTTTTTTTGGGGCCCTACTGGCAGCCCTGGTAGCCGATCCAGTGTTGCTCAAAGTTTGGCAGCCTCTGGAACGTTGAGTTTCCGAAAATTCAGGGGCTCCCCCTGATCCGAAGAGATCCAACGATCCGATATCGATTCGTCACAACAAAGGCTCCAAAGAGAGTTTCTGTTGCAGTGCATCCTACGAGTCCAGCAGAAGGGCCGCCATGACTGGGTTTAGGGCTTACGGTTAAATGGGAGTTTCCGAAAATGAGGGGTACCTTATTTTGGAGTCCTTATAATAAGGATCCTACTATTTAGGGTACTATATAAGGGTCCCCTACTTTCAGAAACTCCCAAATGTGTATTCTGTCAGTTTGTTTTTCATGGCTAGGCTTCTTAAAACAGATACTTTTTGCCTAGCAGGGACTGTCCGAACTATTTTGTAACACTCGCTCCTGAGAGTCCTTCTTTTTGGTTACTTGTACTGTGATATTCCGGTATTAGTCATTAGGGCCTCTATGCTGGCTGCAATAAATAAGAAACACTTGGACGCATAAACACAGGTAGTTAGTTAAGCCGAAAGTCCATGTAACCTAAAGCCCGAAACCCCAAATCCCAGAATCGCGAACCCCACACCGAAAATCCAAAATGCCTGAGCCCTAAAGAACCTGTTCCGGGACGCAGCAAGGCAGAGCCGGAAGGTGACAGTTTCAAAAGCCCTAAAGCCTAAGCTAAACCCTAGCCGGTCTCCCAATGGACCCTTTGTTCCTTTTTGCAGTCTTAGGTTCCTCAACAGCATACCCAATACCGAAAAGGGAGCCCTTTTTGTATTCCTAGGTCACTGGGGCCGAGCCAACCCCCCGTCTTTTGCCAACTCCTAAACCCTAAACCTTAAACCAAAACTCTAAGGAACCCTTAACAGGAGCTTACCCTAATTATTATTAAAGCCCCTACATGAGCCAAGTCGCCGTCTTTTGCCAGCAAGAAAGCTGCAGCTCCTCGCAGGAGCAGCGATCGGGAGCAGCTGCTCCAGCGAGAACTGCAGGAAAGCTTCAGGGCGCCCGTGAAAGCTGCCTATAAGGGTTCCTCAAAAGGGATCTAGGGAGTCTCCGAAAATAGGCGGACCCTGATAGTTCCCTAAGTAGTAGGATCCTTATTATAATGACCCCAAAATAAGGCACCCTAATTTTCGGAAACTACTATCTGGTCTTTAGCCTCAAACTTACCTTTGGTTAGTAGGGAATGGAGGAATGGGGTACAATTATAACTACTATTACTACCATTCTTCCATTCCCTACTAACCAAAGGTAAGCAAAAGGGATCTATGGGGAAGGTTTAGGGTTTGGCATTTAGGGTTTAGAGCCTAGTTTAGGGGTTGGGTACCATGATCTTCTGCGTCAGATCTCCTTGAAGGGTTTCTGTAAGAGTTTGGGATCTAGGATGTAGCTTTGTTTTTATGTGTTACGGTTTAGCCTACACTCCGCGACACGAAAGCCTGAAAGCTTTTGGCTGAAAGGTTTCTATTAGAGGGTTTTGGAATTTAGGTGTATTGGGGATGTGAAAGTTTTCAGGGGTGTTTAACCAGCCGGTGCGGCGCAAGCCTTAGTCCTCGAGGTCGAGTGTGTCAGGGCTGCGTAAAGGCTGTATACGGCTCCTTGCAGTGTTTAGGAGTGTGCAGGCTCAGGCGATCAGGTTTACGAGCTTTTGTTGTCGTCAAAGTCAAGCATCGGTACCCGCAGGTTCTGTTGAAGGATGAGGGAATGTTTTAGGGTTTAGGGTTCAGGGTGTAATAGATTTGAAGCGGAACCATACTCTTGCTCATCATCTACTTGGCAACTCCACTCATCCTTTTACCCTTAAAAATTCATAAGAATTTTATAGAAAATAAAAGAAAACCCTCTGGTTTGGAAAGGAAAATCTAGTTTTTGTATAGAAATTTATTGTGTTTCTTTATGACAGAGCCAATACATGCCCCTTAAAAAACCACGATAAACCTCTACAACACAAGGACGACAAAGCCTGAACTCCTTCATGAGCCCATATCCTGGGCTTTGGAGTACCATACTTTAATACTTTTTTCTTAATGGAACCCTTATGAAATAAAAGTTTATACTTTTTTCTCCCAGGTTACTTAAAAGCCCAGTATCAGGGAGGATGGTGCCTCCTTACGAAACGTTTGAAAGCATTTCTGGGCTGCATTAGAAAGATTTGAGCCTTATGAAAGAAGGAGCTTCGAGAGCAGCTGGCCTTGCAGATGGAGAAGACCCAGTCTTTGACGCAAACTTTGGAGGCAGATCTTCGCACAGTGCTCTAAGGGTGGGGTGAAGGTAAGTGGGGTAATCCCAAAATAAGAGTCCTTATACAAGGGATCCTTGATCCTACCTGCCTTCATCCCACCCTTTGAGGCCTTCAATGTTCCCGAGAGCGGTCGAGGGTTTTCCCTTTTTGGAGGTTTGGAGGTTACGGCTTTAGGGTTTTATGGTTTAGGGTTTACCTATAGTCTCCATTGTAGTTCCTTTTTTTGGTTAACCAATATCTATATTATAGGATCCTAACCATAAAATTGGTTAACCAAAAAAACGAACTACAATGGAGACTATAGGTAGGGCTCAAGCGGACAAAGGTTCCAGAAGGGCTTGGGGGTTTTTTTTGGGCCTAGGGTTTGGGAAGCTAGCATATGGGAGGTTTACGAAAATTAGGGGTACCTTATTGTGAGGTCCTTCTAATAATAAGGATCCTACTATTTAGGGTACATGTTTAGTATTAGGGTCCCCTATTTTCGGAACTTCCGATGTCTTTCACAGTGTGGCTCATGGAGGGCTACCACCCGAAGGGTCTTTAGGCTCTCTGTGCCTTCGGTTTTTCATCTATTCACGAAATACGGAAAGCTGTTTATGTATATGTATATGTATACAGATATATGTATACACATACATACATACATACATACATATATATATATATATATATATATATATATATATATGCGCACACATATACAGACATACGAATGGGATTCGTGTTGTTCTTCTTGCTAGTAGTGCCATTCTCATTACTCTTGCTCTTATTAGCATTAGGTGTTTCCCTACCAGGGTAACTTACAGGAAGTTCCCATTCTCGGGCCGCCCTGCTCGTGGAGTCTGCAGTAGTGAGATGCCTCCCCAACAGGTCAAAGTATCCAACAATATTATTTAGGGCTTTCTTGTTTAGGGTATTCTCTTCTCTTCTTTAGAGTTAAGGGTTAAGGGGTACATTCTTCAAAACACGAGCTGGCGATCAGAAATGACCTTGACCTAAGTGCCCGAATTGTTTGTAATTTGCTTTCTCAAGGCTTTGCTTCCTTAGTTTTTCTGAGGGTTTAGGGTTTAGGGTTGTAGTAAACTTCTATGTCGGGCCTTTCCCCTATAGCGCCGAACCGAAAGAGCAGCGGGGACAATTTAGGGGTTTAAGGCTTCAGGGCGTACCTACGGTCAGTTCTTTGTGGGTGTTACATTATCGGATCGTAAATATGAAACTGGTTAAACCAAACACAGGAACTACAATGCAGACAGGTAGGGCTCGAAGCCTTGATTCAGGCACGTGCGGCGGAGCTGTCGGAGGCGTGGGCATGGCTCAGGGTTGATTGTTATGGTTCTCTGGTACCAAGCACCTTGCACCCTAAACCCTAATACTCTTTTATACTTTTATCCCTACACCCTGAAACCCCTACCTTGCACCCTGAACCCCTATTGAAATTGCTCTTTTTGTGCCTTCAGCTTTACACTCCACATCCTACCCGCCTTTAAATCCACTACTGTAGAAGCCCAAAAGTTGGAAACCCCAGAGCCTCAATCCTTAAGAGTAATATATAGGGAATCCCAGCACTATTTGGCCTTAGTCCGGTTTCCAACTTTATGGGGTTTACTGTAATTCCTCATACAACCATCGAGCTTCCTCAAGTCCTTATCGAACCCGGGGACCTTTCTATGAAATAAAGCCCGAGCATCGGGGCCTTGGTAATGAGACTTGGGTTTGGGCTCCATGATAGCCTCGTCATAGTAAGGGACCTTAAGGACTAGTGTTCGAACGAATTCAGGCAGGCCCTGCAGATCAAAAGCACTCCCTTGCCGATGCGCTTCGTAATGATGCCTTCCCGAATCATACCCTACACCCCAAACCCTAACCCCTCGTGCGAAGACCTTCGTAAAGCCCTCACGGAGCCATTGCATTGCTTTTGGACCAAAAGCTGCCCTACTATGGAATGCTGAAAGACTCGGGACTAAAAGGTTTAAACCCTGCACCCTTAACCCCAACCTGAAACCCTAAAGCTGAAGCCCTAAACTCCGAACCAATCATCCTTCTAACATGTGCTTTCGAAGTCCTCTTCGGGAAATCCTGAATCCTACAAGCGAAAGGCTCCACCTGTGACTCCGAAAGCTACTTTGCTGCTCTTAGGAGTTATGTTTTATTCCTATTATAATAATGGTTTAGGGTTTAGGGTTTAGACTTACGGGGCTTCATGAGAATATTCATGGATATACTCTTGTGACTCTTTTTCCAAGGGCGGCTAAGGGTAAGCTCCGAACTGAGAGCCTCGAACCCTGATGAAACCTGCCCATGAAGCTTGTCTAACGAACCACCGCAAACTTATTGGGGGGCTTCGGGGACTTATAGTGAACTCCAGAAAGTTGGAACATGGGTTTAGGAGGATTTGTGCTAGGATCCCCTATACTCCACCTTAAGGGCATGAGGGTGTTGATGTTCCAACTTTCTGGCTTCTACTGTACTAGGGTTGCCTTTTAAAGGGGTCTATAAGGGTTACTATAAGTAATCTTTACCCTGGGCTTTGGAGTACCATGCTTTAATACTTTTTTCTTAAAGGAACCATTATGAAATACAAGTTTATACTTTTTTCTCCCTGGTTACTGAAAAGCCCAGTTACCCCCTGCAAACTTATTGGGGGCTTCGGGCGGGTTCCCTTTAACGGGGTCTATAAGGGTTACTATAAGGGATCCAGAAGGGTACTATTACGTATTGGCTGTAAACTCAACTTTTCAACTTTTGGGGTTTCTTATAAGGTAGTCGATTCTGAAAGTTTCAACTTTGATTTCCTTGGGTTTTGAGCCAGTGAGCAAAAGCTTCGTTTTGCCGCGGAAGCCTACGCCGCCAACACCCTTAGGACTATTGCTATCGTTTTGACTGTGACTGCTGTGTGTGTGTGTGTGTTATTGTTGCACTCATTATTGTTTATTATCGTGTTTCTTCTCATGATGGTTCTTCTCACTTCGTATTCTTAGTCTGATGATAATCTCCTGTACTGGGTATCGGCTTCGTCTCATTATTTCCAGTATTGGTTCGATACAAAAGCCTAACTATAACCGAGGGCTCTTCAAATCGACAGCTAGGATGGCATTAGACACATAACACTTCACACATTGCTACTCTTTCTCTTATTACCGCCCTTCTTCTTTTTACTGCATAGTACATCCAAGCAACCAAAGACCCCCGAAACCTTCTTCTCATGGTCATCTGATGCAGACCCTTGATTCCTGATGTATCAGGAACCCTAAACTATAGCCCTAAACCCTATTAAACCTCCTTAAACCCTAAACACTAAACCCTCTAGCACATCCATAAAAAAGAAGCACCCGCTGGGCAGGCGAAGGATCGCTTCGAGCGGCAGAAAACGNCTGGCCCAGAGCTCTCCGAAAGCTGTGCTTAGTCTTTACAGCCAAACTTGCGCTTATAGTTCAAGGTTGAGGTTGTAGGGTTTATAGTTTAAGGTTGAGGGTTTAGGGTTAGGGTTTAGAATTAGGAGCTAGGGTTAGGGTTTACGGTTAAGGGGGGGTGTCCGTGAGGGATCCCTCTCGGGTTGAACATGAGAGAGAGACTCCTGTACTTTGGGCTAGGATATACTAAATGAAGGTTGAAAGGTCCTGCGAGGGTTCCTTTAAGGGATGCCTGTCATTCAGCGATCTTTAAGGGTTCCGTAATGGATGTAATGTCTAAAACTAGGATCGTTTGTTGGTGTGTGTGTGTGTGTGTGTTTGAACTATTTTATCTGGGCGTGTGGTTGGTGTTTAGCTTTTTGGGTGCTCGTTCGAGGATTTTGGGTGGTTTCATGATGTATTGGGCGGATTTCAGCTGAGCTTTCAGGGGGTTCTGCAGGGGAGTTTGTACACACGGAGTTTAGGGTCTGGCTGGGGTTGGGGTGTTTGGGCCTTGATAATCGGATTCTGGTTCGTATGTGCATTTTCAGCCAGTCTTCATGCTTAGAATTGAGGGTTTAGGAAACTCTAACCCGGGGGTTGGATTCATTAGTACTACTACTGCCGCATGTTCGCTGTATGCTTGCAGCAAAGTCTGCTCCAAACGCATATCCTGATTACTTAGGCTGTTCGACCCGAAACCAGGGGCTAGGTCAGGGTTTTGGACTTTCAAAGTTCAGAGTTTGAGCTTTCTGCTCCGGTGGGTCTTTGGGGCGCCCTGGCGCTTGTTCACATCGATGTGAATTATCATGTATCTTGTTATTTCTCAGAAAGGCAGCTGCACCCTCTTTATACGACTTTTACAAGCATGATTATTCAAACCACTGATGGAAGCTTTGTGACATGCCAAGCCCTCCACCTATCAAGCGGTAGAAGATTGACGCCCATAAGACCTGTAGCTCGCAACGTCACGCAGTTAACATAGGGGCCTCAATAACTAGACTAGGGGCTTGGGGCGAATGCACCCTAAACCCTAAACCTAGGGGCTTGGGGCATATCATACTGCACTCTTGTATAGAACCTCCAGGACGAGCATTACGGGAGGATCTAGAAAGTAGATCCCCTAATTTGGGTTTAGGGTTTAGGGTTTAGGGTCTAGAAAGTAGATCCCCTAATTTGGGGCCCTGTACTACTAAGGGTACTTTATAGGAACCCGCATTAAGGGATCTACTTTTTGGATCCTCCCGGGGGTCTGGGTAATATAGGGGCCTTAATAATTGGAATAGGGTTTGGGGGGATATTGTACTATAATTATCAGAAGGAACCTCCCAAAACCCTATTCCCCTACATTACTCATTCTTCTGACGCCTATGTTGCATCCTGGCCCAGGTGGAGAGGCTGTCACAGGCCGGGCACATGCTGCACTTGCATCCTCTCCTCGGTAGTTGATGCTTTTGCTGCCGACAACTTCAAGCTTGTTTTTAACCTAAAGCCTTTACCGTACGTTTTCTCAAGCCAAACATCTCAATACAGCCCGGCAGAATCCCTGTACAGAAACCCATTAAAGGAACCCATAACTTAGATAGTGAAAGGGGGAACTTTAAACTTTTTGGCCTTATATATTAGCTCTATCTTAGAAAGTTTGAACTTTTTGGGGGCCCGGTTGTTGAAGAAGAGAGATAAAGGAGCTAAACTCACGTCCAGCCCTGAGCTCTCAAGCCTTCCAGAGCCAAGCCTTAATCTCAAAGCCCTAAAAACTCCAAAACCCTTGAGCCCTTTTAGAGCCCTTAAAGGAACCCTAAACCCTAAACCCCATCCTAAACCAGAAAGCCTTCGCCCGAGCTCTTACTTCAGCATGGCAGGAGATGCGGCGCGAAATCCAGGCTCTTCGAGATGTCTGGTGCTCAAACTTAGGGTTTGGCGTTTCAGGAATATAAGCCTTACCTGTGACCGGGAAAACCTACCTTTTTAGGGTTCCTTATTATGGTTTCTATATATAATTTCTTAAAAAAGTCGGTTTTGGGGGCCAAAGGTAGGGTTTATGGGAGTTTGGGGTTTAGGGTTCAGGTATTATGGTGTTGTACTGTATGCTCATTTGCGATTGAAGGGGTTTCAGAGCTCCATCCGGATTTTGTTGGGCTTTAAAAAGAATCTTACAGGGGCTGGAGTGGAGTGCTCCGGCTTTGCGTGTCCCTTCTTACATTTAAGGAATTTATGATTGAAGATTTAGGTGTCAATGTGCTGAGGTTAGGGTCTACTTCACCTTCATGTTCATGGTTTCAGGTTTTTGGGTTTGGGGAGGGTCGGTTTGGGATAAGAGTTCTTGAGCATCTTCGTTTTAGTCATTATAAAGGCAACCGTTGGTTGGCCTCCTTCATCAAGGGTTAAGGGTTTAGGGTTTAGGTACTTTCAAGGATCCTCCTATTTGGAGCTCGCTTTCATGGTCACGGAGTCGCTTTGAACACCAGTTCGGATTGGGCCAAGCTGAACTGACTCAGTGTGCAAGGCCAGTAAGATGGAGAGTTTGCGATAATTGCCCTAAGTCTCCAAGTACCTAATTATCATATACTCTCCAGAATAGGTACCTACATAACCACTATCCTCAACCAGAGTACCTAATTAGTGGACCCTTAGGGTTACTTACTTACACCCTCTAGTGCCCATGCCCTCAGCATGTGCGGGTGGGTTACGGAGATGAATTAAGCTTTGGGTAGCTTGAAACTTAACCCCCAGCCGCAAACCCCAACCCGTAAGCCTTACCAGGCAGTCGGTTACCCCATATCTCAAATCCCTAAGCCCGCAACCAGTACTGGATCCTTTATGAAGTCACCTGTAGAACAACCTTATGCGAACGCTTGTAAGAACCTGTCAAAAGACCTGATAAGAACCCTTATAAGAACTTATCAGAGCCCTCATAGAGACCCTTATCAGAACCCTTCTAATTACAAGAACCCTTCTAAGAACCCTTATTAAAAGAACCGCTATAACAAACCGTTATCGGCACCGTTATAAGAAACCCTTATTACCAGAACCCTTAGAAGAATCCCTATTATAAGAACCCTCATTATGAAGGACCCTTATTATAAGGACCCTTAGAAGAATCCTTATTCTTAGGACCCTTATTTTTTAGTAAATAAGGACCCTTAGAAGAACCCTTATTATTGAGACCCTATTTATAAGGACCCTTAGAAGAACCCTTACGGTTGAATGACAAAATCCTGCATGACCCTAAGGACCCTAAACTATGGGAATTATGGTATATTCCTTATAATGGGTCATGCAGGATTTTGTCCATCAACAGAAGGACCCTTAGAAGAACCCTTATTGCAGAACCTTCAGCTCTTCGTGGGCCACGTAGCGGACGAAGTTTTTATCCGTCTCTCGAACCAAGGAGCAGCTCCAGTTCCAGGACAGGCAGAGGTTTTAGGGAGTTTAGGGATGATAGGGTTGGGTTTAGTAGGTATGGGATTTAGGGATTAGGGTTTAGGGGCTTTATAGTGAACCCCAGAAAGTTGGAACATGGCTTTAGGAGGATTAGTGCTAGGATCCCTTGTACTTTACCTTAAGGGCATGAGGAGAATGATGTTTCAACTTTCTGGCTTCTACTATAGGGTTTAGGGGCTATTGGGTCTAGAGGTTTAGGGTCTTTAGATTTAGGGCTTAGGGGTTCTGGGGTTCGGGAGTTAGGGTTTAGAGTTTAGGGTTTCGGGGTCTGGGATGATAGGATTTAGGGCCTATAGGGTTTAGGGGCTTTAGGGTTTCGGGATGGTAGTTTTTGAGGGTCTAGGGATGAGTGGGTTTAGGAAGGTAGGGTTTCGGGGCTTTAGGGGCTTAGGGTCAAGAGGGTTAGGGGTCTAGGGTTTCGGGATCATGGGGTTTAGGGTTTAGGTGCTCAGGGTCTTTACCATTTAGGGTTTTAGGGTTTAGGGATCATGAGGTTTAAGGTGTACCTGTGACCCCAAACCCTACAAAATAGTAGGTTATGACCCCTTAATTAGAGGGTCTGACCCTCAAAACGGTAGGTTTTTGGATCCACAGGTAGGGTCTAGGGCCTAGGGTTTGAGGATTCTGGGGGATTCGGGAATACAAGGTTTTTGGGTTTAGGGTTTAGGCCTTTCGAGTTCAGGNGGGTTTAGGGTTTAAGGGTTAAGGGTTTAGGGCTTAGGGTTTAGGTTTTAAGGGTTTAGGGTTAAGGGTTAAGGGTTTAGGGTTTAGGGTTTTGGGTTTAGGGTTTAAGGTTTTGCCCCTAGTAGCGCGGGGAGGTTTAGAATCCCAGTACCTTCAAGGCTTCTTGTTAGGGGCCTTCACAGTATAATCCGAAGAAGGGCTTTCCCTAGTGTCTCGAATTCAGGACGGTGTGCAAGTACACATGGTTCATTCGAAAGCAGTCAGTTAGGGCTTAATTACGGGGTCAGCAGGGGATGTTGAGGTACAAAGTTGATGGAAAAAGGGAGTTTTTGCTTGTGTTGTAGCACGGCTGCGGTTCTTGCTGAGGTGTACATTTCCATTATTCCCTATGTATTCAGACTTCTCTATTGGAGCCTTGCAGCCTCTCCTGATCTTCGCAGGAGGAGCGTCGGCAATTCCAGAAGTTGCAAGAGGCACGCTCCGAACGCGAAGCTTACGAAAAGGGTTCTGCAGGGTTTTTGGAAGGATAAGGTTTTGTTTTACGTGTTCTTTTGCAGAGGGTTTAGAGCGGCTTGTAGGTCTCGCAGCAGTACTCTTTACCCGTTGCCCCTTTGATTTTGGTTTTGTATTGAAGCTGAATCAGAGGTTAAAGAGAGTACCCTCACCGTGAAGGGGAGAATCGAGTTGGTCGCCGCTTGAAGCGTGCATGGAGCTTCATAACATCGATCCGTACCAGGGAAGCTCCCAGAACGGTATCTATTCTTGAACTCAAGAAGGTTTCCGGCTGCTTGATGCTGCAGAGTGGGTACCTCGAAACTTCAGAGAAAGCTCCTAAACCCTCAGTTCCCAACCTGAAATCCTAAACAAACCCCAAACCTAGTATCCACCCCTACAATCTCCACGGCCTTATTATGCCAATAAAACCCACCCTCATGGAGCCTCGAACCTTTATCTTATTGGTTGTAAACTCAACTTTTCAACTTTTGGGGTTCTTATAAGGTAGTCGATTCTGAAAGTTTCAACTGTTATTTCCTTGGGTTTTGAGCCAGTGAGTTATATAGATTTCATAAAGAAGCACTAGGAGTCCTGACAGGAACCCTCAAAGGAACCCGTAAAGGATCCCTTAATACAGGAACCCTTGAGGTATCCCGTAAAGGAACCTCTTAAGCCTAAACACTAAACCTAAACCCTTAAAGTATCCCTGAAAGGAAAACGTAAACCTTACCCCTACCGCTTGGCAGACGCATTCGCGGTGCGCTGACAATCAGCGAGAGCTCGCTCAGCTTCGCGAGGCTTCCGCTCGACTCGGTTTAGTGTTGTTTTCGTAAGTTTAGAGCTTAGATTTTTAGTAGGGTTAAGGGCTCGGGGGTGTGGTTCTCAGGTTTTGAGGGTTTAGGTTTAGGGCTCAGAGAGGTTTACACTTACTAGTATGCAAGGGTTTTGAGGGGAGTTTACAGGGTCTTCTGACAAAGAGGATTTGGGGTTTAGAGTTTCTGGGGTTACCGGGTGGGGATTCCGTGGGTCTTTTACAGTGCTTTCTTCAGGGTTTGCAGTTTTGAGGGGTTTGGGGTTGTGTTTTAGGGCTTTGAGTCTCGTAGGGTTCATTTAGGGTTTAGGGTTTAGGGTTTAGGGTAGGGTTGGGGTACGTATTCGAGCTTGGTTGCGTCCTTGTGGTTCTTCAGGCTAAGGAGGTGGTTTTAGGGATCATGACATGGGCCCTTACCCGGGCTTGAATAGCGAGTATTACCATTTCTCAAGGTTCCTGGGTATTTGTTTATTACTTATTGGCTGTAATCTCAACTTTTCAACTTTTGGGGTTCTTATAAGGTAGTCGATTCTGAAAGTTTCAACTTTTGTTTCCTTGGGTTTTGAGCCAGTGAGTATTTACCAGTCCGACTTCTATGTTACGGCTTGTTTGCGTCATTCAGGATGGGTTTGCTATGGAGGGAAATGGCATCATCTGGCCCTCAACTTGCAAACTCTTCAGCATTCCATGAACCTTCTATAACCCTATACCCATATCAACCCCTTCTAAAGCCCTGTTAATCCTGATAACCAACAAAGCCGAAACATAACAAAAACGAGTACACAGCCCGGGTATCATCTGGCACCCTAAACCCTCCATGATTCACACCCTAGAGCCCCACCCCCTAAAGCCTCAACCCTACCCAGACCCCCGAGAGGATCCAAGAGGTAGATCCCCAAAGGGGCTCCTATAAAGTACCCTTTAGTAGCTAGGGTCCCAAATTAGGGGATCTACCTTTTAGATGCTCCCGAGGGTCTGGGTAACCATACACCATCAACCTTCATGAAAATCAGCCCTCAACCCTACACCCAAAGCCATATAAAGCCCTTAACCCCAAAACCCCTAAACCCCACACCCCAGAAACAGGGGTGGCATCATCTCGACACGCAGCCACTTTGGTTGCGTGATGCTCCGCCGAGGCTGCTCAGATGTCTTGCATTTCGATTTCGGCGTAGAGACCCAGCTGCTGGAATCCCAGACCGCATCCTTCCTGTCCTCTACGTTTTCGGATTAAATGCCACGGAGATGGGCGAACCTTCCTTTTTTTGTCTGGGCGAGTTGGAGTCTGGATGGCGGCAGCGAGGCGACATCAGAGTGGTCAGGCCGCCCCCATCCCATCAGCAAGACTCGGGAGTTTCCGAAAATTAGGGGTACCTTATTTTGGGGTCCTTATGATAAGGATCCTACTATTTAGGGTACTATATTGGGGTCCCCTATTTTCGGAAACCCCCACTCCTGGAGCTGCGGGCTACTGGTGAGACTCCTGGACCAGATGAGAAAACGACAGCAAGAATGCAACCGCCTGGGGATGTCCGATCTCGGAATCGACTAATGTAGGAAACTGATTAAGAAACCTTGGGCCTTTATTGGGGTTCCGTATATGAATCATACATTTTTTGGGTTATGGGCCCAGGGTTTCTTAATCAGGTTCCTACATTACCAGTTCCCATCAGGGGTGCACCGCCCCGATAAATGCCAAGCTCCTTGGAGGGTTTAGGGTTTAGGGTTACATGCAACCGAGCAAGAGTGCCAAAACCGATAAATGGACATCCGATTCCGGGAAGGTGCTTTTTGCAATAGTCAGCCCCTCCCCAACAGCAGAAGTGCTAGATGGAACCGGTAATTGCATATGCCTGCCTTGGCCTCCCACACTTCCATTTAGCCGAAAAGCCCAAAGCCTTAAACCCAAGTCTAAACCCCAAAAACCCTCAACCCAACCCTAACAGCCCTAAACCCTTAAAACTTAAAACCCCTTAAACCCTAAACCTCCTAACCCCCTATACCTCGTAACCCCTAAACCCCTCAACCCCAAAATGACCTTTTACCCTGCCAGGCCGCAGTTCAAGCGGCAGCTGATAGGGAGGAGATGGAGAGGCTGCGCGAGGCCAGGCCAGCGTCTCCTTTTTTGGAGGGGTGACATGTTTTCCGTTAATGTTTGCTGAGACAACCGGTAGAGATTTGCCAGAGACAATCCTTATTCAGTGTTTCTGTTAGTTTTTCTTGGTTTTCAGGATTTTTCTGGGTTTTTGTATATATGGTAGTTGAATATGGTAGTTGATCTAAAGCTCCTTGACCCATAACGTATAAGAAAGGGACGAAGGAATTTAGATCAACAATCATATTTGTTTTGTAGGTGATTTGTCTGAGTTTGTTCCCGTGAGTCTTGACAGGGAGGAAGAAATTTAGATCAACAGCCATATTTTTTTCAGGTGCTTTGTCTGAGTTTGTTCTCGTGAGTCTTGCATTCCTCTTTCGATCTGGTTGTTACTGCTTCGTCACATCCTCAGGTAGCTCATTCTTGTTTTGCTTTTGAACCGACGATGAAAGAGCCGCCTTTTTTTGTTACACCGAAAAGCCCGAAACGTTACATCCTTAAGAACCCAAGCCCTTATCCCTAAACTACCGAAAGCCATGCCCGAACCCCCCCAAAACAACATGAAACCCTTGCGCATGAATTCCTCAACCCCAATTGCCCTCTCATCTGAACCCCAAACTACCCTAAACCCTTGTCCATAAACCCCCCTAAGCCTCAACAAGCCCTAATCTGCCCCAAAACCCCGCAGAAACCCAAGGAGAATCGAGCATCAAAGCAGCGCGCAGCGGCTTTGGAGGCACCTCTTGGGCCCTTTCTTGCTTCTCCTACTTGTGAGTTTAGGATTTAGGGCCTAGGCTTTTCGGTTTAGGGGTTTAGGGTTTACTAGTGATACTAGCACTAGTGGTACTACCAACACTACGTGTACTACTAGTACTCCTAGGAGTACTAGCAGAACTCGTACGACTTCTTGTAAATACCAGACGTTGGAATATCAAGGAGTGAAGGCCGTAACAAAATATTCACATCAATGATGACCTCCGCAAGAACGAAAACCACACTGGTGAAGTTAACGGTATTTGCAATAAGCCTGGTCATAAGCCTGGGCTTGACTACTAGTGTACCCGCATTATCCCATTAAATCTGTTGTGACTCCCAGCAGTGCCAACACTCGCTGACAACCCCGAAGCCCCAAAGCCCCACAAGTCTAGACTTCACACCTTCGAGTATAAAATTGTAGAGCCCCTTCAAGACTTCTCCTTCAAGCCGAAACCCCCTTGCGAAGAGGCGGAAAAGGCCCGGTACGAGGAGACCTTGGCACGCCAGAAAGACGCCATGAAGGCCCCGAAGTGCGGCCCGTAATGTAGGGGCCTTCATAATTAGAAAAGGGCTACACGGCCCCTATAGCATTTCTGTTGGCGCAGGGATGCTGTGAGAGGTTCTGTAAGTAGGTTGTCTCGGGGTCCGGGGTTCTACTCTATACAGGCTGGGTATTATTCGGAAAGAGTTTATCAGGGTTTAATTAGGGCTTTTTGTGGAATCCCTTGTAGACTGGGCTTTGGAGTACCATACTTTAATACTTTTTTCTTAAAGGAACCATTATGAAATAGAAGTTTATACTTTTTTCTCCGTGGTTACTGAAAAGCCAAGTAGAACGTAAACCCTTAACCCCTGTAGAGCCCTCGACCGGTGCTGTCAATGTCGTTGCCAGGAGATGCAGACAAAGCTGCAGGAGATGATGCAGCACAGCAAGGACAGTGTATTGACGACCCCTAATTAAGACTTTGGGTGTTATGAGGGTTCGATAGGTTCTGCAAGGTTTATGTACAGGGCCTGGCCGTGGTTCTACCCCTCGGTTTTATGAGCGTTCCATGCGCGGGCTTCATAAAGGTTGTCTAGGGTCTACAGGGATACTACAAGGGTTTCCGAGAATTTTCCAAGGGTTTCAAAAATTTAAAGCGCTTTATCGGGTGTTACAAGGTTTGTAATTTGTGCGAATCGCAGAAACTTCCTGGGCACGGGACCCCGAAACCCTAAACCCTAAACCTGCCCGTTTACGCGACTCTGCAAAGAGAAAGCTCCGTCACACTTTTCAAAACACAACCCTAAACCTTGAACTACGGCTGATGGACAAAATCCTGCATGACCCTAAGGACCCTAAACTATGGGAATTATGGTATATTCCTTATAATGGGTAATGCAGGATTTTTATCCCTAAACCCTATAGAGCCCTTTAAAGGAGCCCCTTAAAGCTACCCTTATAGATCCCTTTAAAGGAACCCCAGGATTTTGTCCATCAACCGTATGACCGACACGAGGAGGCTCCCGATTTCTAAACCCTGAACCCCCTGAACACTAAAAATCAAAGCCCCGAAGTCTTTATGCCGGATCAGGGGTTTAGGGCTTGGGGTGGTTTAGGGTTTAGGGTTTAGGGGTTTAGGGTTTAGGGTTTAAGGGTTTAGGGTTTAGGGTTTATAGGGTTTAGGGATAAGGGTTCAGGGTTTGGGGTTTTAGGTTAGATACCCTGACCCTCCGGAACCAATGCGCCGAACCTAAAGCCTAAACAAAAGCGCTGTAAATAGCCCCGGTCCCTAAAACGTTGAGGAACCCTGAGTGAAGAAGCGGTAGAACCCTACAGCACCCCGAGAGGAACCCTTATAGCATCCTTTCCCAGACCCCCGGGAGGATCCAAAACGTAGATCCCTTAAACGGGTTTCTATAAAGTACCCTTCAGTAGTAGAGGGTCCCAAATCAGGGGATCTACTTTCTAGATCCTTCCAATATTGGGTTAAGGGAGCCTTCAAGGAAACCGAAGGCCCACACCCTAAAGCCTTATCGTGAAAGTTGGAACATGGATTTAGGATGATTTGTGCTGGGATCCCCTACACTTTATTTTAACTGCCATGAGGATAATGATGCTCCATTTTCTGGCTTCTACTATAAAGGAACCTCGTATCGTAGCCAACAAAGCGGAATGGAAGTCTCAGCCTCAGGAGTCAGGCGCCGAAGCCGTGGTGCAGAAGCTCATGAAGAAGGCCCAGGGTTATCAGTTAGGGTTTAGGGTTTAAGGATTTAGGGTTTAGGGTTTAGTTTGGGTTTTACGGTTGCTTTGGGGTCAGGGAGATTATGGTTTGTGAGTTTCCAGGATTTGTTTTTCCGTGTTTGAGGGTTTCGTTCTTTTTCTGGGGGCTCTTGTAAGGCTTCTATGAGAAGACTCCGGGTTTGGGGGTTTCGGATTCCTTCTTGCTAGAAGGCCCAGAAGTAGGACAACCTATCATCCGATCCAATCTGATGACTGAAGTCCTCCTACCCTCATTATGTCCTATCATCCCAAGGCCCGAACTGCGACATCAATCCTATATTTAGGGTTTAGGGTTTAGGGTAAGCCGAGTTCCGTGTTTAGGGCTAAGCTGTTGCCTTGAGAGCCTCGCGGGTTGTTAAACTGGAACACCAAAACAAGGAACCACAATGGACCAGGACCCTTCTTGTAACCTCAAATAGGGGTATATGGTCCCAAATAAGGGGCATTTAGGGTCTAATAGGGGGTAGATGGAGGGTCTAGGGAGACTGCAGGTGTTTTTCCAGTTTCATGGAGATTTGTGAGGGGTTTAGGGTCTGACAAAGGTGGTCATGCTGGGGAGGTTCGTGCACTCGGTGCTTTCCCCAGAGAGCCCATAATAATACTAAGACCATTGTACTATTCGGCATCTTCCCGTATGATCGTGCTCTCTGTGTTCACAGCATGTGATAGGAGTTTCATCTCAGGCATCCATTGTATCGCCCTGTATCGTATCGCATGGTATGGCATGCGAAATGGTACGGTGGTGTCCAGATTCGCCATCTTTCTTTACCTACGGTTACGGAGCGCGCCGCCTCAGGCGGACGGCGAGCCTTCCCCCCGCCAAGACGCGTTCGCTTCTGGACGCTCTGGTGCAAGATGAGCTGCGGAGGGGAACGAGGTAGTCAGTGATGTTGATGACTTGTGGCGATATATGGACTCTCGCGAAATGTCGCTGAGGCCAAGGTCGGCGCGGACCAAGAACAGGGAAGACATTTCTGTACGCTATCGTTTCGTCAGATCGACTTGCGTTGGGGGACGGTCTTGGTCAGACGATGTTGCATCGTTGCTGCGGAGAGTCGAAGCAGTGCAGTGGGCAAGTCCAGGCCAGTCTTTAGCCTTCAACAGTAAGCCTTAAACCCTAATACGTTAATCCTAGCCTGGAACTACATGATAAAGCCAAGGCCTTCATCCCTGACGTCGTAAACCGTGACACCTGCCCAAAACTTGGGAATCCCTCTCCCCGACGGTTCAATTTGTAACGGGACTTATAACTTTTGGTTTTAACTACTCTGTGCAAGAGTTAGAAGCACCCTATCCAAAAGAACCCTCTGTGCACGGTTACACGTTTACTCCCAGCCGGTAGCGCCCTCAACCTGATTCCGCTCTCTTCCCCGCCCTTGAACAAAGGCTTGATTCCGATGAAGCGCCTCAGACAAGTCTAAATCGAGTTCCCTTAATGGGCCCTAAACCTTGAAAAGCTTCCCTCAACCCTGAACCCTACACCCTAAACCCTAAACCAACGAAACAAGTTCCGAAACAAGAGAGTCAGGCAGGTATCTCCGACGAAGTCGTGATCTCCACGGAGCAGGTGCCCTGCTGCGAGGGGTCGTTGGCTCTCAAGGTTTTGGGGTCTTGAAGCATTTCAAGGGCTTAGAGTTTAGGGTTTAGGGAGTTGAGGGTTTAAGGTTTAGGGTCTAGGAGGGCTTAGAAGATCTTTACACGAGCTTTTCGAGTTTTGTTTAGAGTGATTAGGGTCGTGTTTGCAGGGTTAGTTGAGGGTGCCTGTTTCAGGGCTCCTCCAAGGGATCTCGGAGGATTCTATATGGCCACGGGATTTAGGGGTTTTGGTACTTCAGGGTGTTTTGGGGGTTGGGGTTTCAGGGTTTATATAGGGAGTTTGTCTCTGGAGCCTGAGGGTTAAGTTTGGAGGTCGTACGGGGTGAATAGCAGAAACAGATAGGACGCAGATAGGCAACTGCATAGATCTGTACTTATGACTATGTTCAAGTCTTATCTGTACCTATCTCTACATCTACATCTGCATCGGTATCTATTTCTACGATTATGTCTCTATCCGACTCTATCCAGAGAGGCAGAAATGGAAAGAGAGACAGAGAGAGAGAGAGAGAGACTCAGAGAGGGAGAAAGACAGAAATCCCTGAGCCCTAAACCACTGAACCCCTAAACCCCTGCAACCCCTAAACCCCAAACCCTAAAGCCCAAACCAAACCCTCAACCCCTATACCCCTAAACCCCTAAACCCCTAGACCCCGAACCCTCCCATGCGCAGGTCTGGGTCCGACTCTACAGGGACGCTGTGACGCGACGAGAGCGCCAGGTTCCGGGGCAAAGGGCTTATGGCTTAGAGGAGGTTTAGGTATTCAAGGGTTTAGGGATTTAGGATAAAGTTTAAGGTTAAGGTTTAGAGATTTTAGGGTTTAGAGATTTTAGAGATTTTAGGCCTTTAGGGTTTTAGGGTTTAGGGGCCTGGGTGCATCCGAGTCTTTGAAGAGTTCCTGTAAAGGAACTCTCAAAAGGGTACGTACAAAAGGGTTCTGTGATAGGGTGCCCTTCAAAGTACTGTAGGGCACTATAGGGTCCTATAATAATAGGGTCGGTCCCCTTTGAAGGGTGCTGTAGGGCTCTGTAAAAGGGTCCCGTGCAAAGGAACTTTATTCTAGATCCCTTAAAGGAGCCCTTAATAAGAATAGATCCCTTACGTGATCCCGGTAACCCAGACCCCCGGGAGGATCCAAAAAGTAGATCCCTTAATGGGGGTTCCTAACCCTTAGTAGTATGGGGCCCCAGATTACGGGATCTACTTTCTAGATCCTCCCGTGGGTCTGGGAAAGGACCCTTTTAGGGTTCCTGTAAGGCATGCATGCCTAAATGCTTCCGACAGCGGTCTCTAGGGTTTTATGGGAATTTTCAAGGCCGAAGAGTTACTTCAAGACCCTAAACCCTAAACCCTAAACCCTAAACCCTTAAGAGTTACTTCAAGACCCGATAGACCCTAAACCCTAAACCCTAAACCCTAAAACCGCTAAACCCTAAACCCTTAAGAATTACTTCAAGGGTTTCTTTAAGGGAGCTTTGTGGACGCTACAAGGGCATCCGAGCCTTTCGAGTTCCGGGGGGGGGGGGTTAGGGTTTGGGGTTTGGGGTTTGGGGGGGGGGGGGGTTCCTAAGTTCCTGAGTAGTAGCCTTTTGCCCTTTTTGGTTTAGGGCCCCCTTATAAAAACCGAACAGTAGGACAAAGGGTACCCTTATCATAATGCGGCTACTCAGGAACCTAGTTTAAGATTTTTCGGGTTTTGGGGTTTTAGGGTTCTAGAGGGTTTTTTAAGGCTTTAGCGGTTTGGTATAGCGCGCCAATGTAGGGGTTTAGAGTTGAAGCTGATCCTAGGCTTCTTTTGAAGTGGTTCAAGTTTTGTAGGACTTTGGAACTAGAGCATTGGGAGGACTAGGCTTTGCTGAAGGTTTGAGGATCAGGGTAGTTCCTTGGGATTGTTTCGAAGGCGGTCCGGGGGGTTGAAGTCTTCAGGGTTGTAATGTAGGAACCTGATTAAGAAACCTTGGGCCTTTATTAGGGTTCCTTATATGAACCCTACTATTTTGGGGCTTGGCCCAGGGTTTCTTAATCAGGTTCCTACATTAGGGTTCAGGGCAGTTCCAGGGGTGTTGCGAAGGAAGGGTGCCAGATTCCGGGCTTTCTACGAAGCTCGGATTTTCATGAGGCTTTACATGCTGCTCCGGTTTCAGCTGAGCCTCAGGCATTACATTTGAACCCTCCAACACTGATCTTAAACTCCCCAACCTAAATCGTCACCCAACCTGGGGCCGTGCACTCTCGACCCCAGCCGAAATTTCAAGCCCAAACCCCCTAAATGCTCTTCTGGGCACACGAAACTAAGAAGCTCCTGAGTGGCGCCCGAGATGTTTTTGCCCAAAGCGCTAAAACCTGAACCGAGTGTTTAGTGCTTTAGGGGTTTAGTGTTTACGGCTATGCTCTAAACTCGAGATGCCAGGAAAAGCTCCGTGCAGAGAAGCAGGCTGACGTTCTTGCCACGCCGGACCGGTAGCAAAAAGCATGGTGTCATGATACTTCCCTTTGTAGGCATCATTCTGACTGCGACAAAAAATGATGACCAATTTTGGTACCATGATGAAATTACTTTTCACGCATGATGACTTCCATCGCTGCTGCTGTGGCTGCCACTGCTATTGCTACTACTGCTACTGGTGCCACCGCTGCTACGGTTAATGCTGCTGCTGCTGCTGCTACGGCTAATGCTGCTGCTCCTGCTCACAATCAAAGCGATATTCATAACAAAGCAGTGGTAGCACCAGCAGAAGCAAAACCAGCTGCAGAAACAACACTGATACACGAATGATCGAGCCGTACTAGTATCCCAGAGGGTCCATATATACTACCCTTATGGAAAAAGGTACCTTAAGACCATCCCTATTATGGTTTTGGGCCCCGAATTCCATAATGGTAGTGTATATGGACCTTCTGGGTATTAATAACCACAGATCACAAGGGCTTTGGCTGACAACATCAATGTGACTGAAACCTAGCCCGGATACTTTCAGCCCTAGCTAAACCCCAAACCCTAAACCCCAAACCCGAAGCCCTAAACCCTATAACGCCAAGCCCGAAAACCCAAAAGCCCCAAACCCCAAGCCCCAAGCCCTAAACCCCTTTAGCCGTAAAGCCTGTGTAGAGGCCCCTCGTCGAACCCTGATGTGCTGAAATGAAAGCAACTGTGACATTCAAGCCACTTCGCATGCATTGTGTAAGACCTTTGCTTCCGACATGTCGGGCGATGGCTGTGCAAACACTCTTCCGAGTGGAGTCGCCCCCCCCTCCCTTCGGGCTTTGCAAACATGGGAACGCTCGTGGAGATCGCCGAGAGGAAGCGATACCACACCTACCTTAAAGTGCTAAGAGACAATGCCGACAACATCAAAGAGAGAATTCGTGCCACACACTTGGTATTGGCAAAGCTTACGGAAGAGAAGAAGAAAAGAAACCGGGCAAAGTTCATCAGTAACTTCCAAGGCGTTTACGAGAAGAAGTTCGGCGGTGCAAGCACGATACAACCCTTATAGAAACCTTGTAGAACTGCTGTAGAACCTTATGGAACCTTTTTACAGTAACCCCTGTAAAGCCGGAAGCCATAAACCGTACTGCAGGGGACTATATAATTACCAATACCATTTTGAGGGTTCCTGAATATAACTATAGTATACTGCACCCCAAAACCCTATTCTAATGATTAAGGCCCGTACATTAGCCTGCAGGCACAGCAGCAACAAGACCGCGAGACCCGAGAAGACCAGGCTCCCCGATCGGCTACATGTCTTGTAGTGTAGGGGCCTCAATAATTACCTAGAGGGTTCCTTTAAGGGTTTCTTTAAGGGGTCCTTTAAAGGAGTCTTTAATTAAGGGGGTTCCTTATTGGGCTTCAAGACCCTATTCTAGGCATTAAGGCCGAACTAAGGCCCCCATATGAGTTCTTGTGAGGGTGAAAGGCTTTCAGGTTTGGTGTAGAGTTTTACAAGTATTTTTTTCTTAAAGTGGGTTTAGGGCTTTTAGGGTTTAGGGGTGTAGAACTTGTGATGAAGGTTGGGATGTAGCAGTTAGTTTTTTCGGTTTAGCAGGGAAGGGTCTTGAGTAGTTGAGTGACGTAATCTGTTGAGAGGCCGTCATCGTGTCTTCGAAGGATCTGAGGTAGTTGCATGCAGTACACAGAAATGTATGATTACATCATTTGGATACCGGCACCTACTTTCAGACCTGGGCCAATCCCAAACTTGCTTCCCCTTGTATTTATGGCCAGGCCTGTTGCTGCGATAAGCTGACAGCATGCCTGCTAAATTTAAGGTTTAGGGTTTAGGGTTTAGTAAACCCAAGACCCGACAAAGCCCTAGCCCGACCTGTCAAGAAGTCGTGGAGACAAGTTCGCCGAGCTTGCCCAAGAACCATAGAAGCGTCTGAATTTTTAACAGCCAAGAGGTCCTAGCCGTTTCAAAACCTTTAGAACCCCAATGCCCAGCCTCTTAACCCTCGATAACCTTGAACCCAAAACCACATTGAAACAGCCATGGAGGTCCGCAGGCGCGAATCGGAGATCTTTGCCATTCCGCCCATAGAAGCGGCCTCACCGACGCGAAAGGAGGCGTTGGGGTGCAGCAATACCTAGGCTTTTTTGGAGCAGTGTTGCAGGGGAAGCTAGAGGGGGTCAGTGTGTAAGGTTCTTAAGTTAACTATTAACGGGCTCCGAAGGGATTGAAGAAGTAAGGGTTCACGTTTCTTGCTTTGTTGCTTCTCGGTTTCAGCTTTGGGGGGGTCTGTAGAGTTCAGGCCATAGTCGATGCCAGAGTTTTTCAAGTTGTGTGAGCCATACGTTGCTATGCGGCTATACGCCTTTCTAGGGCCGGGGTCTCTGGTGTAACAAGGATCCTAAACCCTGAGCCCTGAACCCTATAAACCCTGAACCCTAAACCCTATAAGCCCTAAACCCTGAACCTTAAACCCTATAAACCCTAACCCCTGAACCCTGAACCCTAAACCCTATAAATCCGAAATCCTTGGCCCTGAACCCTTAACCCCAAGGGTCCAAGTACCCAATAGTCATATACTCTCCAAAACCCTAACCTACATAACTACTATCCTAAACCCGAGTACCTCATTATTGGGTCCTTTGGACCCTTGGGGTAACCCCAAACCCTTCATCCTACTCTTAGCTTACAGTAGAAGCCAGAAAGTTGGAACATCATTATCCTCATGCCCTTAAGGTAAAGTATGAGGGATCCTAGCACTAACCCTCCTAAAGCCATGTTCCAACTTTCTGGCTTCTACTATAACCCCAAACCCTTCATCCTACTCTTAGCACTCAGCCCTGCGGAGGTCAATCCGAGTCAGCCCAGTCCGAGTCAGCCTACACCGCAAGGACTTCAGGGCTTTGAGGTTTAGGGCTCCTTTGAAGGGATCTAGAGGGTTCCTTTGAAGTGATCTATAGGGTTCACGGTTTAAGGTTTAGGATTTAAGGTTTAAGGCCTAGTTCAGGGCTCATGTTTTAGGATTTAGGGCTTTAGGGGTTGAGGGTTTCTTGCTTGTCTCGTGCAGTCTGGTTTTACCCTAAAATGTAGTACCTTTTGTTGGTGATCTAGGTTTCTTATGGTAGGATCATAGCCACAAAGTCGGTTGGTTATCTGGGAGGTACCAGGTACCACATTCTAGGATCTAGGTAACCTAGTAGTAGAGTAGGAAACCTTTAACCTTTCGGGGTAGTATAATCCCCATATAATCCTTATATTATGAAAAAGGTTAACCTTTGGTTCCCCATGATACCCGACAAGTAGGGTAAGTTAACTGAGTCTCCGTAGCCGTTCCTCTGCTACAGCTAACCAAATGCGCTACACATGGCTACTCAATTTTTATGTATGGCTCGGGATGCTTTGTGAAGACAGTGCAACCAAGGAGGAGCTACATTGATGACTCCAGGTAACCAGGAGAGAGAGCCAGAGAGAGAGAGAGAGAGAGAAACCGAAAGGCCCGAAAAGCTAACTTCAAGTTTCAGAACCCTGGCCCTGAACCCAAAATTCCAAGCCAAGCCTCACACCCTAAGCCTCCAGACAAAAGAAGCAACCTTGGAAGGATCACCCATGTGTGCCTGGTTGCGGGCTGACCTGGACCTGTCACCTGTGCGAGTCATGCAGGCGGGATTCTATGAGTATTCCGGTTAGGGTTTAGGATTGAGGATTTTGGGGTTTAGGTTGCTGTAGGGTTAGTATTTAGGGTTAAGAGTTCAGGATTTAGGGTTTAGGGTTAAGCGTCGAGGCTTTAAGATTTTGGGTCCCGATTCCAGCAGGGGGATGTGTAGGGGTTCTATGAGGGGAGGGGGGGAATAAGGGCTTTATAGCTGGGTTCTATGAGGGTTCTTCGGCTGAAACATTCTAAACTCGGATTCGTACAAGTTTAGAAACTTTAACCCTAAACCCTACACCGAAACCTTAAACCCTAAACCCCAAACTCCAAACCCTAAATCCGAAACTCGGATTCGGGGAGATCCGAGGCCCCCCAGCGCCGGCGGATCCTCGCGCCTCCAAAGGGGCAGCTTCAGGCACGGCAGATCGGTTTAGGGTTTAGGGTGGCTGTTTAGGGTTCAGGTTTCAGGGTTTAGGGTTTAGGGTTCTGGTTTCAGGGTTTAGGGTTTAGGGTTCAGGTTTCAGGGTTTAGGGTTTAGGGTTTCGGGTTCGGTTTCAGGTGTTAGGGTGCAGATCCCAGTGCTGCTTGTTGGCTACTGCTCAGGGTTGAGGGTTCATGGAGGGTTCAGGGCTGCTAGGGTTTAGGGTCCCGGTTCTAAGGTGAAGGGTTCAGTGCAGGTGTCCCAAAAAGGTGAAGCCTCTTGTAAGCTAAGGCATTTTCCGTGAGTTAAGTGGAAGTGGGCTCTGTGTGGAATGATGAAAAGAAGACCACCAAAGGATTCTAACAAGCAAGGTTTTCTGCGGTTTTGCAAAAGGTTCTACCTTTCAGTTTAAAGAGAGTTTCGTAGATTTTAGCTTTCATTTTCATTCCTGAAAGCGAAAAGGGTTAAGCATGATGTTTTATGTCCCAGAGGCTTGTTGAGACTGTCCTGGTAGCATTGGTGACCAGAACAAAAGAAAGGATAGCATTGCTTCGACTCATGCCACTGCTATGTACAATAGTACTCATAGCAAGTATCAGTAGTTTCATGTATGATCAGAAAAGTCACAAGTACTATCACTTTCGTATTAAAGACACTCGTAGTCCTGCTACGTACTTTTCGCGAGAAAGCTCCAATCCTGTGCAGACCTCTCACTCGGCGCCGTCTTTTCTGCCGGCTTCGGCTGCCGTATCGCTTTCACAGTGTCGGTAAGAGCTCTGTCGGCGAACCCGTTAGGTCTGCCACCTGTAACCCCAAACCCTACAAAATTCAATCAGTAGGTGCATGACCTTGTTATTATAGGGCTATAACTAAGACCCCTAAACCGGTAGGTTTGGCGATCCTCAGGCAGAGTCTACTGCCGTCTGTTATGTTTGCATGCTGCGACAAGGCATCACGCCCTTCAAAATAGTAGGTTCTGATCGCTTGAGATGGCTTCATGCTAAGCTATGAACCTTTAACGGAACCCTTAAAGGAACCCCTTTAAAGGACCCTTACGGACTTAGTATTTTCGGGTTTAGGAATGAGAGCCCTCAGACCCTAAACTCTGCGTCGTCTTCCTGACGCCTTCGCTGTGGGGGCCTTTGGGGCGTGAAACGCCTGCAGGACCCTCCTCCCAGGTACCCGGAGAGCCCAGCTAGCAGAATAAGAAGCCGCAGGTAGTTTCTGGAATAGCGTTTTAGTTGAAGATGAAGAGGGGCTTTTCCTTAAGCTGCTTTCTGGGTACTACGTTACTATGTCCTCTCTTGTTGTATCGAGTCTGCCTTAGGCACTTCCCCAGTATTCCACAAGGTTCACGATTTAGGGTTTTGGAATCTGATTACAATCTAGAAGTCGCGCGTAAAAGGGGGATGCAATGGCAGATGATTCAACAAGCGAGCGTGTACGTGTACAGACTGTACAGGGCTTTCAGCCACTCCAGCTTACCAAACCCCTAAACCCTAAACCCTGAATCCCAAACGCGAAGTCATAACTGCAAGTCTTGAGCCCTTAAACCCTAAAACCTACTCGTACGGCCTCAACTCCGACCTTGAAGCCTGTAGAAGCCCTTCATCACATATTGCCTTGTGGCCACGTGTTCTGATATAGTATAAAGTATATCGTATGGAAGATATTGTTTATATCGTATAGCATGTAACTAATAATCTACAATATACAGCATAGACTATACAATTTGCAATATATCGTATAATATATATATATATATATACACACCATATACATTAGACAACATGTATTACATGCCGTATGTTCTATAGTAATAATATGTATATATATATATATATATATATATATTACTATACGATATATGATATAGCATATATATATATATACACGCGTAAAACATATGTAATATATATATATACATGTATGTATAGTTTAAAATTTATAACATGTATAATATATGATATTTAAAATACACTATATACCATACAATATATAGCATTTAATATACAAGATGTAATCCTGTTTATATAATATAGAACATAGAAGATATAATATATATATATAACATACATATGTAATCTACAAAAATGTAATATGTAAAGTAAAATACATAAAGCATATTATATAACATACAATATACCACGTATAACATCCGGTCAAGACTGTTTGGAAAGCCGGAGCCTCGAGTTGCTGGCGACTTGCGGAGAACTCCGGTCGTCAGCACGGCTCACGAAGCACGCGGTGCATGATTAAAAGCTATGAGGGACTCCAGGTTACTTTAGGGGGAACCTTATAATGGGATCCTATGAGGGTCTATGAGGGTTCAGGCTTTAGGGGGTTGAGGGTTTAGGGCTTAGTTAGGGCTTGGGGTTTTTAGGGTTTAAGGGTTTGGGGTTTAGGGGGTTTAGGGGGCAGCTAGAAGCTGGCTCCGTTCATAAAAGGCTTGTGAGGATTCTGAAGTAAGGGTCCAGAACTCTCTCAGGTTCGCATAAGTCTGGCGGGACTCTGGGGATAGGTTTGTGGGGCAGATAATGTAAGGGTGGATTACATGGCTGGTTTCGTTGGGGTTCATAGGGCGAGGAGAGAGTATGAACCTAAACCCTAAGCCCTGCATCCTAAGCTCGCTAAGCCCTAAACTCGTAGCCCAATGAGAGCCTGACACGCTCCTGGACTGCCGGTAACATCGAAACCCTGATTTCGTGGATTGTGTAATTAGGCCTCCTTGTCTTAAATATGGTGCAACACAACTGAAAGTTCTATACCCTAATCCCTCTAACCCTCAGCCCTAGACCTTCAATTTTAATAGTTCCCTGAGACCGAACACCGGGGTCTAAGTAGCTAGTGAGTCACTAATGGCATGTTCCCTTGCAGTCCCTATATACATAAACTAACATCTACCCCGAATCCCTCTGCTAAGCTTTCAGGCCCCCTGAGCCCTAAACCCTCAACCCTTATTTCGGAGCCCTGATCATAGAAAACAAACCCTGAACCCAAGAGCCTGAAACCTGCTGACCTAGGGGCAGACGCAACCCTACCTAGAGTCTCCATTGTAGTTCCTTTTTTTGGTTTAACCAATTATATATTACGGATCCTATAAGGTAACCCCAAAAAGGAACTACAATGGAGACTATAGGTAGATCCTATAAACCCTCAACCCCGAAACTAATCCCTAAAGACCTTCTAAAGCCCCAACCTAAACCCTAAATCCCTAACAAAGCCTAAACCCTAAAACCTTCGTGTTGAGAATCGTATCGGAGCCCTTCTAGAGCATCGGGCCGCTTGTAGAAGACCTTCAAGGAACCCTTAGCTGGGTGTAAGGAACCATAATAGGGATCTATAAGGGTTCCTTTAAGGGATCTATAAGGGGTTCCTTTAAGGTTTTAGGGTTTAAGGTTTAAGTTACCACAAGGGGTCTATAGTAAATAATATGGTTTCCTTATTATCGTAACTTAACGTAAACCCCTTAACAAGGGCACAGTTAAAGGAAGCCTCTTCGAAATATGAACAGTACGGAACCTTGAAGGGAATGCTCTTCCAACTACAAACAGTAACGAACCCCGTAAAGCAACCCTTAAGGAACCACAACCCAAAGCCCTAAACCCCAAACCCAAAACCCTAAACCCAAAACTCAGAACCCGTAGCTGGCCCCTCAAATAAAGGGCGGACCAGCAGAGCTCGGCTCAAGTAGGGGTCCGGTGCGACTGAATCTGTCGAAGAGGGCCCCACACTGCTATGTAGGGTTTCATACAGGGAGTTTCTGAAAATGAGCCTAATACCTTAGGGTTCCTTTAAAGGGTTACTATAAGGGTTTAGAGTTTCCGAAAATTAGGGGTACCTTGTAACAAGGATCCTACTATGTAGGGTACTCCATTAGGACCACCTATTTTCGGAAACTGCCATTTAGGGTTTAATACAGGGGGCTTAAATAATTTCCCCAAAATCCCAAAACTTTATTCTAATCATTCAGGCCCCTGTATTAGGGGGTTTAGGGCTCGAGCTGAAGGTTCAGCAGTTTAGGGCTTAAGGTTCACATAGTGGTTTAGGGTGGTTCCTCTTATGCTGCCCAACGGCAGGTGGTTTCTTTTCTCGGCTGTTTTGCTTCTAGCCGCCTGGTTAAGCAAGGGTTAGGGGTTTTGGGTTTAGGGTACATCGGGGTGTATATAGAACCCTAAACCCTAAACCCTAAGCCTGTTATCCTACACCTTCAGTCTCGGCTGCTTGCAACTCTTCCGCCGAATCCGCAGCGCTCGCCCAGGAGCCTACAGGAGCACATGGGTTTAGGGTTTAGGGTTCTTCCGAATATGTCGGGGCATTTAGAGGCTCTGACATGAGCAGGGTTAGAGTTTAACAGGGTTGTAGAGGGTTGTTGTAAGGATTCCTAGGTCCATAGAACAAGTTGTCTATCTACTAGGTAGGGTCCGCATTCAATTGATTTTACCAGGTCAAGCGTCTAGGGTCTATATCGAACTAGTGTGGTTCAGTTTCGGCTACAGATGGAATGATGGTGCATGGGCAGTCATGCGCCCTCGAGCCCACAAACCCCATAGCCTCAGCCCCAAGGCAAACCCGATAGCCTAAGCCTTAAGTGTTAAGGCAGCAGAACGAGTGTCCTGCCGTCTGATGACATCCCATCGCAATGCCTCGCCGGGGATTGCGCCATGGTTGCATGCAATGACGCCGAACCTTAAACCCCAAAGCCCCGGCCCCAAAAGTCACGAACCAACACCTGCACGCGGAAAGCCTCCGGACCCTAATAAGAGCTTGAAGCCTACAAGACCCACTTAGTAAGCGCCAGTGTAAAGCCCTTATCAATCTTATGAAGCCCTTAAAACGGGTTTCGGCTTTCGAGGTTAGGGTTTAGGGCTTGAAACCAAAGCAAGGCCGAAATCTTTGAATCCTTGTAAACTGAACACCAGCAGCCAGAACCCAAAAATAGCCCCTAAAGTCGTAAGCCCCGTCCCTACACATGTCGTCTTAAAGTCCGTCTTAAACCCCTGAGCTCAAAAGTTCCGCGGCAAAGAAGCAAGAGCCCGCCTCGGTCCTGCACATCACACAACTCAGAACCGGGTTCATGGGTTTCTTAACCCACCAAAGCCTACTTTTTTGTAGGGTCCCTTTAAACTCCATATTAGGGTTTATAATAAGAACCTACAAAAAAGTAGGTTCTGGTGGTTGAGGGTTTGCATCGCCGTGGATTGAAGAGGCTCGAAGCGGGTTCATTGGCTTAGGGTTCCTTTAAGCGGCAGTATAAGGGGTTGTAAACCACAAGACGTTTTGCAAAAGCACATACATGGCACTGGTATTTATCCGGTCTCACGATATCAGAAGTTAAGCAGTCTGTGAAACCAGTTTGCGGTCCCTGTGGAAGCCCCACCAGGCCGTCAACCAAAGTTTAGAAACTGCATCCAAGTCCCTTATAGGCCGTAGACCCTAAGCCCTAAGCCCTAAACCCCTAAACCTTAAAGATCGAACACGTGCAACGCTTCAAGCCTCTGTCAAACTTTCGAAAATTGTTACAATCCTCAAAGCTGACAAAGGCCTTGTAACACCCTAAGCGCTTTTGACCCAGCCATTGAAAGGCACGCAAGAAACCCTCGTACAACTAAACATCACTCGTAAAGCCACCTACCCAAACCATCAAACCAAAACCCGACCTAAAACCCTAATTAAACCCAAAACTGAGCAGGAAAAGCCTTAAGCCCCCAAAGAAGAGAACCGATAGCCCAGGTTCTCCGTCTTCCTGGAGGCTTTGGGAGAAGCTTCCCGTGAGCTGCACCAGGACCAGAGCTTTATGGGTTTAGGGCTTATGGGGTTTAGAGCAGGGGGATTTAGGGTTTTCGGGGGTGTCTTCGAGTTTCAGGGTTTAGGATTAAAGCTCTAGGGGTCGGGGCGTTTTGGGGTTTTGGGGGTTTAGGGTTTCGGGTTTAAACCGAACGCTCTGATGGTTATACGCTACAGCGAAGGGGTGATTCAGACTAGGGTGTAGATCTTCAAGGGTATTTAGGGCTTTATAGAAGCTGTTTATTCAAGGGCTTTAAGCACGAGGGTGTCTAGATTTGTTGTTTGTCTGGTCCTGACTCTTTTGGGTTTCCCTCCTCAGATTGAACTGAAGCACGGTGGAATCCGTTCTCAAGGAAACCACTTTTTCTAGGAGGTTGCCGGTGTAGGAAACCCTGCACCATAAATAGCCCGAAACCCGACAACCCTAAAGTGACAGGTCCCCTGTAGTAACTAGTAGCCCTTCTAGACCCCTCTTAAACGGGACCCTTAAGGGAACCCTATTATAGATCCCTTATGGAACCTTTAAAGGAGTGAAGGATCTTCGGGGTTCTCAGAACATCAGGGATTGGCTTGAAAGGTCGATATGGGAGTTTCCGAAAATTAGGGGTACCTTATTTTTGGGTCCTTATAATAAGGATCCTATTGTTTAGGGTACTATATTAGGGTCCCCTATTCTCGGAAACTCCCATATGAAGATTCCCTCATTTTCAAGAAAAAAGGGTGCCAGTCTCCTGAGACATGTCTCAGAGCAAGACGCCCATAATTCGAGGTCTTTTCCTTAAGCCTTCAAACTCCGCAACCCGAAGCTTGAAGTCCAACACCAGATACCCTGAACCCGGCCCTGAAATGCAGAAGCACGAATAATTACAAAAGGTACTGTTGATGGACAAAATCCTGCATGACCCTAAGGACCCTAAGCTATCGGAATTATGGTATATTCCTTATAATGGGTAATGCAGGATTTTGTCCATCAGCAGTATTGACCCATTACCAGCATCGCAACGTTGATTGAGACGTTGGAGCTTGTGGATGTCAATGCTGTGCTGTCGCAGTTGAGGGAGCATACCCTTTCCAAAATTCTTGGCAACATCGTGCCGAAGTTCAAGGAAGCGAGCGAGAAGAAGGACTACTACGCCGACATTTCCGACACCTGGAGCACGGCTTTCCATCACGCCGCCACCTATGCCTTTTACGATTATGGCAGATGAATACGATCCCTATAAAACCTCACAACACCCAGACAGGCAACGACCAATCTAAAGCCGGACAGAAGCCAGAGAAATAGACCCCCTATATGACCCAAACCCCAAGGGTCCCAAGGACCCAATAATTAGGTACTCGGTTTTAGGATAGTAGTTATGTAGGTTAGGATTTTGGAGAGTATATGATTATTGGATACTTGGACCCATGGGGAAACACGACCCCAAGCTCTGGAGAACGCTTCGGCAAGATCTAGCGAAGCTCACTAGAACTCCAGTTCTAAGGTTCCCTTTTAAAGGGGTCTATAGGGGCTGCTGTAGGGGATCCATACGGGTACTATAATATAGGGGCCTTGATAATTAGAGTAGGATTTTGGGGCCCATTACAGTTGTTGGAGGCTTCGCACCTCTGACGACTGACCCCTTTCCCGGCAGGATCTAGTCAAGCTGGATGGTTGTGGCGGCTGCTACCCAGAAACGAGCGACTTTGCACGCTGTTCCGCTCCCGGAGGATGTCGGTTGAGGGTTTAGAGTTTAGGGTTTAATGTAGGGCCTTATAATTAGACTAGGGTCGGGGGTGTATTATACTATAATTACAACAACGAACCCCCAACACCGTATTCTTATCATTAAGGCCCCTGCATTAGGGGCGTGAAGCGCATACTGTTCATTGCCGGGGGATTCGGGGACGTTGGGGTTTCGTGCGGAGTTAGCTGTTGCTTGGTTGATGCTTCTTACAGTGTAACTACTACGGTTTCCGGACGGGGTTTAGGGTTTGCACTTCTGGGGCTTTACGCTTTTAACGTCTGAGGTGTCATTTTTTGGGCTTCCCTGTTCCGATTGCCAGCATTGCTGCAGTTGATTCCTTCGCGCCGACAGTTGCATCGACGATCTGACTGTTTGCCATGCACCCTGCAGCCGAAAACCCTACAGAATACCCGAAGCCCTAAAGAAAACCCGAAACCCGAAACCTATCCGAAATCCTCAAGAAACACCCCCTGAACTGACCGTAGCATGCTTTGGACATTTCCGAGGTTGTGGAAGAAGAGACATGAACAATGCTGGGACCAAAGAGTCTGAAGTCCGGTTTAGGGGGTTTAGGGTTTAGGGTTTAGGGTATTTAGGGTTTAGGGTTTCTTCCCATACACCGTAATTAAGGAATGTGCCTTCAATTATTTGGTGTTAATGGGTTCAGGAGGGTTTCATGAGGGCTTTATGAGGGTTTCGAGCGAACATGCTTTAGATTTCTGGGCCGTATTATGACTTGAGCTATCTAGGGGTACTGGGCTTTTTGGGAAAGAGCCCTTGTATACACTCCCTATCTTGCTAGAGTATGATATGAGATCTTGGGTACTGCCACCATACAGCAGCAGTCTATAATACGGGTTACTATTAAGGGCCGTATATCTTTACATTAATATTATTATGATTACATAACTATAACTCTCTCTCTCTCTCTCTATATATATATATATTGCAACTGTGATTGAGTCGTGGCAGCACCCAGATGATACCCGGAACCCTAAACCCTATAGTTATATCCTCGGAGGTCGGCATGCACCAGGGGATCCTGAAGCCCAATTTCGGAGAGAGCCGAGCACCCCTTAAGTACAGAATATACCTGTTACGCCCCTCTCATTTCTATACATAAGCTTGTATCTCTATCTATCTGTACCTATATCCGTGCGAATCTATGCCTACCTACACCCCCAAAGGTAGGTAAAATAATGGCCCGACACCTCCAAAAGGCTATTATTCTACATACTTTTGGGGTTCAGGTATTCCTATTTCGATGTCTGTCTATTTCTGAAATTCGAAGTAATTACATTCCAGATTTAGGATCTTGGGCTCTCTGGGTACAGCCTTTATGCGAGCTTTGGGCCTATGCTAAGATGCGATGGCTCCTGCAAGGGATACTATAAGGCCACCATAAGGCTTTAGTATGGGGGCCTTAATAATTAGAATAGGTCGTCTCCGCCGTGAAGAATAGTTCAGGGTTCAGGGAACCGATATACCCTCGCCAAGAAGCCCTGAAAGAAGCACGCGTCAAAACCTAAGGCCTCAACCATACATCCCGGTATCAAACCCTTATGCCAAGGACCCCGCAAGGCCGACGCCCCACGCCCTTAACCCCTTAACTCGTTAAAGCCCGGGGCCCTATAACCCCCCCAAAGCTACAGCACGCCCAGGCTTTGGAGAAAGTGCGGGAGTCGATAGAAGACACGCAGGCAGGCCCTCAACTTTACACCCAAAACCTTAAGCCCTGGGGGGCTTCGAATTTGAGGGTGGGCAGTTAGGATGTAACCAAGGGCGCAGTAGTTGGGTTGCGGGGTCTAGGTAAGGCCTAAGCCGTACTATAGAAGCCTGATTAACTAATTTCCAATATTATTCCTTACAGTTCCTTGTTATACCTATACTGTAAAGGAGCCCAAAACCCTATTCTAATTATTAAGGCCCCTACATTACCCTAAGGGTCCAAGTACCCAATTGTCATATACTCTCAAAAATAGTAACCTACATAACTACTATCACAAACCCGAGTACCTAATTATTGTGTCCTTTGGACCCTACACCCTAAACCATAAACCCCAAACCCTAAACCCTAAACCCTAAACCCCTAAATCCTAAACCCTAACCCCTAACCCCTAAACCCTAAACCCTATCCCAAACCCTGAAGCACCTTAAAGCTGGGGCCGGAAGCCTTCAGCACTCAGACCCTCTAATCTTGGCGTTCTTCTGGTTGGCTCTTAGGACTTTAACTTTGTGGGTTTCTATATGAACCAGAATCAGGCGGCGAAATGTTAAACTTTTTGGAGGGGTTCAGAAGTCAGCCAAGTAATGTAATGTAAGGGCTTTCACAATTAGAATAGGGGTCCCTTTAAAGGGATCCTTAAAAGGGTTCTATAAGGGATCTATAAAAGGGTTCCTTTGGGGGTATATTATGCAAAAGTAAGGAACACCGAAAATAGTATGGGTAATTATTTAAGCCCCTAATCCCTAAACCCGATAGATCCCTTAAAGGAACCCTTATAGTACCCTATAGTATAGGCATTTGGGCCCCGCTGTTACCCTAAGGGTCCAAGTACCCAATTATCATATACTCTCAAGAATAGTAACCTACATAACTACTATCCCAAATCCGAGTACCGAACTATTGTGTCCTTTGGACCCTTAGGGTTAGTGAAGAGTAACTTTGTGGCAGGCCGCTCTACATCAGTCCTTTACCATCAAGAAAGGCCAGCCTGGAGCGGGTCCCTCAGCACCCGGTTCTTTAAGCTAAATAGACCTAGTCGAAGAGTAGGTAACCTTTAACCTTTTGGGTTGGTATAATCCCTTTATAATCCTTATATTATGAAAAAGGTTAACCTTTGGTTCCCCATGATACCCGACAAGTAGGTAGAATAGGGCTCCTTTAAAGGGTTCTTAAAAAGGGGGTTGCTATCAGGGGTATTATGGGGGTTAAATGTAGGAGCCTTAATAAATATAGGGGCCTTCACTATAGTACCTAGTAGCTGAGAAGGTAACCTTTAACCTTTTTGGGTTTGTACAACCCTACCAGAATTGAAAAGCTTAACCTTTTTTGGGCTAGGGTACTCCGCCCCTAAGGGGTCGAGTAGGTAACATGGAGCCTTTTGGTGGATATCAATTCCTTCAGTTTTTCAATCGTTAGTCTTTGTTGAGCCGGGGTACTCCATCCAGTGAAGGTTTTACAGGTTTGGGAAGCGGTTGAGCAGGGTGTTTTCGGTTCGTGTTTATGTTAAACTCTTAGTCGTTTCGGCTGCCAGAAAGAAGTTCAAGGCTCAATTGAGACCCAAATACTTGCTGAAAATCTGGTGTCAAACCTACTCAATCTGCAGGTTGCACTTGGGCTTTTATGTATCCTGATTGGGGCTCTCTATAAGATTTCTTTGGTTCACACTCTTATTAAGTCAAGTCCCCTGAGCCTCCAATCAGCTGAGTTACTTCCGGCCACCATACAATCCTTGTAGCAGCCGTTTAGAACCCCATAGTCCCATAGTTGCTTCTCCTTCAAGAGCGAAGACGTCTCTCGAATCAAAGTTGGTGCCTCAAAGATCCGAGATCGGTTGTTTCTACGTTTTAAATTTGGCTGAGCCGTAAGCCCTGAACCCTAAATTGAAACTTTCCAAAACCCCACAACCCACACCCTCAAACTTCAAACCCCAAGCATGAACCTACTGTCACTTTCAGAAACCCACGTCTCACCTTCTTCGGACGTGTCTCTTGAGCCTATGGCCCAGATGCACGTGGAGGAGGTCTACAGCGGACCCGCCCTACAGGCTAGACCGAGTCGGCTGTTGGCAGCTGGGCCAGGAAGCCCCAAGTACGGTAATTTAGGGTTTAGTATTTAGGGTTTTGGGTTTTGGGGTTTAGGGTTTAGTAGAGAAGCGAAAATAATCATCAATTGCCAGTAGTAGTGTTAGGGTTCCATATTATCCTAATACTTAGGGGGCCCAAAACCCTATTCTAATTATTAAGGCCCCTATAGTAGAGCCCCCATGGTCCTTAATCTTAAGGGGTTTGGGGGGGTTTGGAGATCAGGGATTAGGGTTTCGGAGGGCTTTACGGTCTCATAGGTGTTTTTGGACGGGTTCTGCAAGAATGCACAACTGTTGTTCAAGTATCAACGTATTCCTAGGTGGCAATTTGGGAAACTTTTTAATCCCCCTTATGGTTCCTATAGAGGTACCTATTCATAAACACTTTTCAGAGCCCCAAAACTACAACCCAGATTCGGTGTTTATGTGCCCACACTCCTGGAAAACTAACTTCAAGCTGATGTCGAAGACCCAGCGTCCCGACGCCTGACAGACCAACAACAAGCATCCCAAGCCAAAATCACGATATCTGGCGGCCCTGATTTTTACGAGCTATGCAGGGTCTATATTAGTGAGCCCGTAGTTTCTGAGATTTCCTTCCAGGGCCCCCTCCTGAATTTTCGGGTCGCAGGCCTTTGGTTCAATGTTCACCTGCATCCCACTGAAACACAGCTTTGTGAGGTCATACAAACACCAAAATGCGTGCGTGTTGAAGTGGAGGGTTTTAGCGTGCAGTACAGGCATAAATGCCTGCTATGGCTTTTGATAGGGCTCGGGGCTACATCTAACCCCCGCGCCGCCCAAACCTCTAGAGCCTATAAACCCCTAAACCCCAAAACCCTTCAGGCATTAAAAACCTACTATGGTTTTCGATAGGGCTTGGGGCTACAGCTAAACCCCGCACCGCCCAAACCCCTAGGGCCCTAGAGCCTAAACCCCTAAACCCCAAAACCCCTCAACCCTTAACCCTAATGTCTAGACCCCCTAAACCCTCAAATGGAGGCCCTCAAGAAGTTGGAGGATGTGGAGCAGGATCTCTCGGGCGGCTGAGAAGCAGGGGACGCGGGCCAAAGCAGACCAGTGCCAGAGAAAAAAGGGTCTTGATAGTGTAGTTCTTAGGGTTTCTGCTTTGGGTATCATCTTAGTATTTTTGAGGGTTTCTAAGTATGGTACCACATGGTATTCCGTAAATGTAATACCAGTGCCAAAGGAAATGGGTGAGACAAGAGTTCGAATAGTGGCAGTGCAATACTAATCCTTCGAGTTCGTGATACTTACGCAGCTATACTACAATATACCCAACAAAACTATAATTCTTAAGGCCCCTATACTGGTACCTTATGTGTTTTTTTGTGGAGTGTGGGATCCCTCGGGATCCTGGTGTTGTAGGTCTATACTATTAGTGGTTTAGGCTTTTAGGGTTTCGGATGCACGACCCTAAACCCTAAGCCCTAAACCCTAAGGTAATCTTCTGAAGCTCTCAGTGAAAGAACCTAATCCGACAAGTCAAGCAGGGTTTCGCTAGGGTGTCGGTGGAAGAAGGTCCTTTTGGGATGTTACTCAGTGCAAATTTACGATTTAGGGTTTAGGCCTCATAGTGCTTCTGGGGCTCATCAGTCATACCTGTGGCCGGAAAAACCTACCTTTTTAGGGTTCCCTATTATGGTTTCTATATATAATTTCTTAAAAGGGTCGGTTTTGGGGGGCCAAAGGTAAGGTTTGGAGTTAAGGGTTCGTTTTTTGCGGATACGGTGATAAGTACCTCAACATCATGCACCACCTGCCCATTTCGCTCGTGGAAGTGGCTCAACAGCCGGGCCTGTGCGGCCCCATATTCATGGAAGCTAGGCTGTTGAGACGCCTATCGCCGACACAAGGGTTGCCGGGCCCTTGATCCCAAACGCTACACCCATGCTTAAACCCCTTCAATTCGAGAATGCTAAGACCCTGGCACCCTCAACCCTCAACCACAAAAAAAGCCGTATAATTAAGCCCTCAGGCCTAGTTGACTTCCCCTGCCATGCTTCTGCTGGAGGATGAGGAAGACAAGCCAGGCCCGAGAACGTTCCAAGCCCGGGGTTTAGGATCTCTAGTTTCTAGAGTTGGTCTTAGAAGGGTAGTATGATTTTTTCCATGGGGGTTCGTTAGAGGTTCAGGGTGTTGGGGTTTTGGGGTTTCAGGGTGGATTTGGGCTGTAGCTCAAGGGTTCAGGGAAAGCTCCGGCATCAAGTTTGGAGGCAGATCGACAGGATATGGCACAAGCCTTTACGTTCTCCAAAACAGCATAACACAGAGTTCTGAGTCATTAGTATTACATTGTTGCCCTTCTAGTCCTTATGGATATATTCCATTTAGAACAAACCCCCGAAAAGCCTAGTTTAAACTCAAGGCCCTACATCAGTACCCTCATAGAAGCCTCATAAAAATTTCATGAAAGTACATAAGCCTTAGAATTAACCTATATCACACTCTATAACCCCAAACTCCAGACCCCACATGCCAGGAAGACGATGCCTTCGAGCCATCTGATCTTGAAATCATTGTGAGACAGACGATCCCGGTATAATCACCGTCGTTAACCATGCGGTAACTCGTATTGAAACAGTTATTCTCGTAATTCCGAATACTGACCCTCACAGGGCCCTTATTGGACCCCAGACCCTGAACCCGAAACCCAAAACCTTGGGTGTAGGACCCCATACCCGGTGTTCTGCAGGGGGTTGGCGCTTCCTCTCGAGTGGCCGTGTGCCCCTCAAGGCGGGGAATCAGGGTTTTAGGATTCCGTTGAGGGATCTATACAGCTACGGGGTCTCCTGAAAATTTGAGTTTAGGGTTCGGGTTTAGGGTCCTATGAAGCGCCTGGTTGTAAGGCTTCCTGATATTAAGGGATACGCTTGGAGTTTAAAGACGAGTTGCCGTAGCTAGTTTTGTTTTGAACCGCAGTGGCTATAGGGGTGCTATTCTGGCGAAACCGCTCGCGTTTTCCAGATCCGCGGCGCTAAGTCCAGAATCGTCGTCGATGACAGCGCTCTTGCCCATTCTGTTCACAAAGCGTCGTTTGATTGCAAAGTTTAAAAATCTCATACTTGATTCGGCTTCTTGCGTCCTTCTGTGACGTCTGTCTGTCACTATGGCATGATAAGTATTTAAGTGCTTTCTGCCCACTGTGGCAACTTCTACATGCATGTTTCTCTTAGTTCCTTTTTCTGAACTCCTTGCTTCATCTTAAAGGTAGTGCCGGGCTCACACACAGTCCCGGAGGAAGAGGGCCTAAGCCTTTCAGCTGAGAGTTGAAGATTCAGTATGGACCTCAAGAACTAGTTCGACTACGTCGATGTCTGTACGGTATGGTGTGCTGTAGTGCCTTTAGGGAAGCTTCAGGAGTACTGTTACTAGTTATTCAGGCATGTACATGAAGTGTTTGGGTTTTCCGAGGACCCTAAACTCCAATGCACCCCCACATCGCCAGGGGAAAGTGCCTTTGCTCGGGGTCGCGCCGGCAGAGTCTTGTTGCGGTTTGTTCCGAAAGAGGTTTCCTAGGTGCTCCTGTAACTAGCGGCCTGAACAGCTATCGAGAAGATGTGTTACGGTTCCTTAGTATGACCTTATTGTACACACCTGTTCTAAAAGTTGAGGGCCCCCATGCTTCAATATAAACGCAAAGAATTATGAACAGACTGTCTTCATTCTGAATCGAAGGCTTTTGTAGATTCCCTCCACGACCCTACAAAACAGTTGGTGATGACTGCACTTTTTTTTGCAGCAGCTTCGTATAGATGACTTTGATATCGGGTCGGAACAAGTACACCAAACTCCTATTCTAATCATGTAGGCCCCTGTATTCCCCAGATCAATGATAATTAAAGTTAGTTGTCAAGACCCGCATGGGACTTCTTATTTAGAATACCCACCTTGTGTTGTTAAGCCTATTATTGTGCGATATACCTCAACAGATAGGGGGGTGGGGGTGGTTCATATGATTTCAGGTATACCTCTGGGTTTGGAGTACAGTACTGTTTTTGGACCTGTTCCTTATGAGAACCATTATGAAACAACAATCTATGCTTTTTCTCCCTGGTTACTTCAAAGTCTAGTGCATAGTGCTTCATTACCCCAAACCCTAAACCCTGCTTCATAATCAATACAGTAGAAGCCAGAAAGTTGGAACATCACTATCCTCATGGCCTTAAGGTAAAGTATAAGGGATCCCAGCACTAATCCTCCTAAAGCCATGTTCCAACTTTCTGGGGTTCACTATATAGTAGCCCTTATAGGGCCCTTTTAAGAACATATTAGAGTACCCTTATGGGTGGTTGTCGAAATGATGTTCCAACTTTCTGGCTTCTACTGTAGAATGTTTCGGTGACTGGGTTTGGTGGCAGTCGAGGTGGGTGGGCGGTCGAGCCTATGCACGGCAGCAGCCGCTGCTCCTACGGTTGACGATATAAATCCTGCATTACCCATAATAAGGAATACACCAATATTCCCATAGTTTAGGGTCCTTAAGGTAATGCAGGATTTATATCATCAACAGTAGGTACCCTACACTCTCGGCCCTCCTCCTCTCAGTATTCGAAGATCGTAGGTCGCTCGGTGTTGGGTTTAGGGTTTCCTTTAGGGTTTAGGGTTCTGGGTTTCGGGTCTAGGGTTTGGGGTTTGGGGTTTCCGTCCATCTGCTTGTCTATCTCTATTTAGACTGGCATGTGCTTTCAACAACAGCAGTAGCAGCCATCATACCATCATCATCATCATCGTCGTTGTTGTCAGGTCTCGCTACCACAAGTAGCGACATCAATCAATGTGATTATTCAGGCCCCTATATCAGCCATTAGGTTCACGGCATTCGATGCAGTAGTATTGCTGGCAATCCTTATATATAGATGCATAGACGGATAGATAGATAGGTAGGTAATGGTAGATGGATAGATAGCGTCCTTCAAAAAAATGCATTGGGGACGAGGCACGGCGTCTCACAGGGTTGAAACACTTGCGACCTGCTTGGAAGCAGTTTAGTCTCAAGCATTTGTCTGTGAAAAGTGATGTTTTCATCTTTCTGGCACCATGCCACGGTTGGCTTCACATCGATGCTGCTTTTGGTCAGCAGCCACCGCGTCATCGGCTTGCGAACAGGCGGCTGGTGAGACTCGGGGTCAGTGTGCAGGATGCAATATGGAAGCCTTGCTATCTAGACAACGTTTGGAGAGTATGATGTACTATTTTGCTTTAGTTGGGGTTTGTACCGGGTCCATGTTCCTACATGCATGCTGACTAATAATAGGGGCCTTAGAATAGGGTTTTGGGGCCCGTCATACTATGCTTCTAATAAGGAACCACCAAAATAGTATTGTTAGGTATTTAGGCCCCTAAACCCTAAAACCCTACTACAGATCCCTTATAGACGCCCTTAAAGGATCCTTTCAAGGAGCCCTATTCTATTTAGTATTGGTAGATATTTAGATTGTTTAGGCCCCAATATTACACCCAGACTTGGCAGACGGAGGGGGAAGGCCTCGACTTGCTCTTCGGGGCCCCTTCTGGCACCTCACTAAACCCTGGTTTAGGGTTTAGGGTTTAGGGCCTAACCCAAAACCCTGAGTTTCCATCGTGCCTCGAAGGTCAAAGGTGCCACATCCCACCAGGACCCTCCTTGTACCCTCAAGGAGGGATATATGGTCCCAAAGAATGGGTACTTGGGGTTTACTAGAGGGTTGGTTGATGGAGTGTCTAGGCAGTCTGCTAGTTTTTGCTCTGGAGTGGGAGCTAGAAGAAGTCGACATGTTGAGTTTCTGCGCTACTAAGATTGCCTGTGCACAGCGTTTTTACCCTAAACCCCAAAACCCTAATCCCTGAGCCCCTTGCCCTAAACCCTAAACCAGAAACCCCTAAACCCTAAACCCTAAACCCCTAAACCCTAAACCCCTAAACCCCAAACCCCTAAACCCTAAACCCTAAGACCCCTAAGCCCCCTAAACCCTACGTAAGTGAGTTCAAACGTTTCAGCAGATTTATCCGGGCCAACCTGGGTTTCGAGGTACTATAGGGGCCGTAAAAGTTACCGATACTATTTTTTTTTTTTTTTTGTGGGGGGGGGGGGTTACTTATTATGGTTATCGGATAAGATACACCAAAACTCCTATGTACTCTGATTATTAATACTATTTTGGTGGTTCCTTATTATGATTATACTATAATGGGCCCCAAAACCGTATTCTAATTACTAAGGCCGCTATAGTATCCTATTATGCTGATAATATAAGATACCCCCAAACCCCTACTCTAATTATTAAGGCCCCTATAGTATGGCAGTGTTCTTGGAAGTGCGGCTTCCGGCACTGCAACGGGTTGTCAGTTGTACTGCCTCAACCGTGCTCCTATGTAGCTTAACTATCTATCTATCTATCTATCTATCTATCTACAGACTTTTACATATATATATATACACATCTATCTATCTATCTATCTATCTATATATATATATATGTATATATGTATATATGTATATGTATACATTTATACACACAAATCAAAAGTAACGCCCAAGGCCAAAGCCAAGCCTCCGATTTACGGTTCGGAAACCGCTTGAAGCGCCAGATCTGCATCCAGGCCTTGCCGAGAAGGAGATCCGAGGCAGCGTCGAACCGGAGCCCTCCCCCCGAGCCTTGGCACCTCAGAGTTTTGGGGTTTACGGTTTTAGGTTTTTTTTTAACAAAATAGAAAGTTTAGGGTTTTAGGGTTTTTTGAATAGAGTTTAGGGTTTTGGGCTTTAGGGTTCTTTTAAAATAGAGTTTAGGGTTTAGGGTTCTAGGTTGTTTCATAGAGTTAGGGTCTAGGGTTCAGGGTTCTGGGTTGTTTAATAGGGTTTAGGGTTCAGGGTTTTAGGTTTCTTTTTGCAGAGTTTATATAGGCTTTAGGGAGCCCGATCCCTCCCGTGCCTGGGCACTGCATTGCAAACTGCTGTGCTGCCTCTTCATCTCTGTGTTTGTGTCGCTCGCCCGCTGCGCCCGCTGCCTCTTTGAATGTTCGATCGCCAGGTTGCGAAGAAGAGCTTCGAATGTTCAAGAGGAAGATACGGGACATTTGCGAAGAGGACCGCTAGAAAAAAAATCCCAGGAAGCCCTGAGCGTGTATTTTAGAATATGCCCAGCAGCAGGAAGCTCGAAGCCCTGAGCCTTGAGTCCTTGAAAGCCCCAAAGCCCTCAATCCCTAAACCCCTAAGCCCCTAAAGCGCCTAAACCCCTAAAGCCCTAAAGCCCCAAATGGAGCTAGACTAGAAGCCTTTCAGGATTCTGGACCAGTTGCCGAAAGCCCCCCCCAAAATGAGTTCAGGGTTTGGGGATGCAGGGTTTAGGGTTTAGGGTTCAGGGTTTAGGGCTTAGGGTTTATTTAGGGATGCAGGGTTCAGGGTTTAGGGTTTATTTAGGGATGTAGGGTTTTGAGTTTAACCCCTAGGCCCCGTTTCAGGACCAGCAGAATGGTAAGACGGTTTCTGACGGAGGCTGCGAAGCAGAGGTGGGAAAATTTCGAAGCTCGAAGTTATTCCGATGACGACGACCCCCCACCTATCCTCCAGACTAAGGGCCGTACGTATCACCAGCACCCAGACCCAGAAGGGTTCATTTACAGTACCAAGTACCCTCTACTAGACCAGCCCTGTCCTTTTTGATGGTTCCCCCAACAGAATTTACAGACCGGTTAGTAGACCTTCTTTAAATAATTCCTACTAAGGGATATAGGTATAGGGCCCCGTCTATTATTTCTAAAANCTTTTTGATGGTTCCCCCAACAGAATTTACAGACCGGTTAGTAGACCTTCTTTAAATAATTCCTACTAAGGGATATAGGTATAGGGCCCCGTCTATTATTTCTAAAAGGACAAGGGTGTACTAGACTCGACCCTAAATGACGACATGCCCGACTCTGGACCATAAGTGTAGGCGGAAGCCGTTGTCAGCGATGGGGACTACGAGGTTTGGAGCCAGAGCTTGGTTCAGTGCGGTCGGTCACCTCGCTTCTTTTGGCTACCAGTTAAAGGTTTAGGGATTTAGGGTTTAAGGGTTTAGGGGTTTAGGGTTTAAGGGTTTAGGGGTTTAGGGTTTAGAGGTTTAGAGGTGTAGAGGTTTAGGGGTTTAGGGGTTTAGGGTGTAGGTTTTTGGTTACGTAATATATAGAGGTTGCTCCTAGGACCCTGGCTTTATCCTTAAATTGGAGATACCTGGGCCCGACTTTGGCTACTTGGGATATAGTGGAGGGGAGATGGGAGTTTCCGAAAATTTGGGGGTACCCCTTTTGGGGTCCCTATAAGAAGGATCCTACTATTTCGGGTACTATAATAGGGCCCCGCATGGATATAGCGGAGGGGAGATTGTGTCTGAACTGTTAGTTTTGGTATCAGCTCTTGACGCCAACTTGTCTCATCTGAAGAGGCGTCTTGACAGCGAAGCCTCTTCCTGTCTTGCCCCGGCTTAAGGAGAAGACGCACCTCTTGCTTTGGAGTGGCTATCAAGATGCGGAGCGTGAAGACGTCCTTCGGCCACTGCGAGAACAGGGCGGCTGTGTCCTGCACAGCAAGGACGGGCTTCAGAGAGTGCTCCCAAGCCTTAAAATCAAACACTTAACCCTGGGGCCTATGTAGGGTTAGAAAATATGAGGTTATACGACTACCCATATATGACCCCAATACCCATGATCTCCATAAATCAGAGCCCTGGGGTAAACTCATAGTAGGGATCCCTCTCTAGTTTGAGGTGTGCTATGTACCTTGATTGAAGGGTTCTGGCGTCTCGGAGGCTCGGATTACGTACGTGGGAGTTTGGGGAGATAGCTGCTATGTACATATATATTATGTATATATATATATATGTATATATATATCCACCCCCCAAACCCTAGTCTAATTAGTCTGCACCCTAAATTTAAGAGCCTCCGGCTCAAGCCGCCGACCCCGTAGGAGTCAGAGAAAGGGCGATAGCGGAGGGAGCACTGAAAGTCTAAATCCCAGCTCCGTCGCTTCCGGGACGCCCTC